>JAKEEE010000042.1:1897500-2205774 GCA_021498325.1 Bactrocera minax | reverse complement strand
TCTTTAAGATATTGTAATGAATTTTGAGGGTTATCTTTGCATGATAATAGTGTGATGTGGTGAAAAAAACGAGAAAATCGGGAAGAGACTTTTGCCACCCCGTATACCTAATATACAGATCTTTAACTTTCCGTTGGACTTTATACCGTATATAACGTTAAATGCGTGAGAAATCATAATCAAATCGTGGGGTTATCTTTTAATGATAATAGTGTGATGTGGTGTCGAAAATGGAATAAATCGGGCAAATACTTCCTCTAGCCAACATATGCCTAATATACGGATTTTGAACCTTACGGTACTCTTTATATCATATGTAACGGTGAAATCTTTAAGATATTGTAATGAATTTCGAGGGTTATCTTTCCATGATAATAGTGTGATCTGGTGACAAAAAAGGAGAAAATCGGGAAGAGACTTTTCCCACCCCGTATACCTAATATGCAGATCTTTAACCTTCCGGTGGACTTTATACCGTATATAACAGTGAAATCTTTAAGATATTGTAATGAATTTTGAGGGTTATCTTTGCATGATTATAGTGTGATGTGGTGTCGAAAATGGAATAAATCGGGCAAATACTTCCTCTAGCCAACATATGCCTAATATACGGATTTTGAACCTTCCGGCACTCTGTATATCATATGTAACGGTGAAATCTTTAAGATGTTGTAATGAATTTTGAGGGTTATCTTTCCATGATAATAGTGTGATGTGGTGAAAAAAAACGAGAAAATCGGGAAGAGACTTTTCCCGCCCCGTATACCTAATATGCAGATCTTTAACCTTCCGGTGGACTTTATACCGTATATAACAGTGAAATCTTTAAGATATTGTAATGAATTTTGAGGGTTATCTTTGCATGATAATAGTGTGATGTGGTGTCGAAAATGGAATAAATCGGGCAAATACTTCCTCTAGCCAACATATACCTAATATACTGATCTTTAACCTTCCGGTAGACTTTATACCATATATAACGGTGAAATCTTTAAGATATTGTAATGAATTTTGAGGGTTATCTTTGCATGATTATAGTGTGATGTGGTGTCGAAAATGGAATAAATCGGGCAAATACTTCCTCTAGCCAACATATGCCTAATATACGGATTTTGAACCTTCCGGTACTCTTTATATCATATGTAACGGTGAAATCTTTAAGATATTGTAATGAATTTTGAGGGTTATCTTTGCATGATAATAGTGTGATGTGGTGAAAAAAACGAGAAAATCGGGAAGAGACTTTTCCCACCCCGTATACCTAATATACAGATCTTTAACTTTCCGTTGGACTTTATACCGTATATAACGTTAAATGCGTGAGAAATCATAATCAAATCGTGGGGTTATCTTTTAATGATAATAGTGTGATGTGGTGTCGAAAATGGAATAAATCGGGCAAATACTTCCTCTAGCCAACATATGCCTAATATACGGATTTTGAACCTTCCGGTACTCTTTATATCATATGTAACGGTGAAATCTTTAAGATATTGTAATGAATTTTGAGGGTTATCTTTCCATGATAATAGTGTGATCTGGTGACAAAAAAGGAGAAAATCGGGAAGAGACTTTTCCCACCCCGTATACCTAATATACAGATTTTTAACATTCCGGTAGACTTTATACCATATGTTACGGTGAAATCTTTAAGATATTGTAATGAATTTTGAGGGTTATCTTTGCATGATTATAGTGTGATGTGGTGTCGAAAATGGAATAAATCGGGCAAATACTTCCTCTAGCCAACATATGCCTAATATAAGGATTATGAACATTCCGGTACTCTTTACATCATATGTAACGGTGAAATCTTTAAGATATTGTAATGAATTTTGAGGGTTATCTTTGCATGATAATAGTGTGATGTGGTGAAAAAAAACGAGAAAATCGGGAAGAGACTTTTCCCACCCCGTATAACTAATATACAGATCTTTAACTTTCCGGTGGTCTTTATACCGTATATAACGTTAAATGCGTGAGAAATCATAATCAAATCGGAGGGTTATCTTTTAATGATAATAGTGTGATGTGGTGTCGAAAATGGAGGAAATCTCGCAAATACTTCCCCTAGCCAATATATAATTAATATTCGGATTTTCAACCTTCCGGTACTCTTTATACCATATGTAACGGTGAAATCTTTAAGATATTGTAATGAATTTTGAGGGTTATCTTTTAATGATAATAGTGTGATGTGGTGATAAAAAAAAACGAGAAAATCGGGAAGAGACTTTTCCCACCCCGTATACCTAATATACAGATTTTTAACCTTCCGGTAGACTTAATACCATATATAACGTTAAATGCGTGAGAAGTCATAATCAAAATGGAGGGTTATCTTTTAATGATAATAGTGTGATGTGGTGAAAAAAAAAACGAGAAAATCGGGAAGAGACTTTTCCCGCGCCGTATACCTAATATACAGATCTTTAACCTTCCGGTGGACTTTATACCGTATATAACAGTGAAATCTTTAAGATATTGTAATGAATTTTGAGGGTTACCTTTGCATGATAATAGTGTGATGTGGTGTCGAAAATGGAATAAATCGGGCAAATACTTCCTCTAGCTAACATATGCCTAATATACGGATTTTGAACCTTCCGGCACTCTTTATATCATATGTAACGGTGAAATCTTTAAGATGTTGTAATGAATTTTGAGGGTTATCTTTCCATGATAATAGTGTGATGTGGTGAAAAAAACGAGAAAATCGGGAAGAGACCTTTCCCACTCCGTATACCTAATATACAGATCTTTAACCTTCTGGGAGACTTTATACCATATATAACGTTAAATGCGTGAGAAGTCATAATCAAAATGGAGGGTTATCTTTTCATGATAATAGTGTGATGTGGTGTCGAAAATGGAAGAAATCGGGCAAATACTTCCCCTAGCCAACATATGCCTAATATACAGATTTTTAACATTCCGGTAGACTTTATACCATATATAACGCTAAATGCGTGAGAAGTCATAATCAAAATGGAGGGTTATCTTTTAATGATAATAGTGTGATGTGGTGTCGAAAATGGAATAAATCGGGCAAATACTTCCTCTAACCAACATATGCCTAATATACGGCTTTGAACCTTCCGGTAGACTTTATACCATATATAACGTTAATTGCGTGAGAAGTCATAATCAAAATGGAGGGTTATCTTTTAATGATAATAGTGTGATGTGGTGTCGAAAATGAAAGAAATCCACCAAATACTTCCCCTAGCCAATATATAATTAATATACGGATTTTCAACCTTCCGGTACACTTTATACCATATATAACGGTGAAATCTTTAAGATATTGTAATGAATTTTGAGGGTTATCTTTCCATGATAATAGTGTGATCTGGTGACAAAAAAGGAGAAAATCGGGAAGAGACTTTTCCCACCCCGTATACCTAATATACAGATTTTTAACCTTCCGGTAGACTTTATACCATATATAACGGTGAAATCTTTAAGATATTGTAATGAATTTTGAGGGTTATCTTTCTATGATAATAGTGTGATGTGGTGATAAAAAAAACGAGAAAATCGGGAAGAGACTTTTTCCACCCCGTATACCTAATATACAGATTTTTAACCTTCCGGTAGACTTTATACCATATATAACGTTAAATGCGTGAGAAGTCATAATCAAAATGGAGTGTTATCTTTTAATGATAATAGTGTGATGTGGTGAAAAAAAACGAGAAAATCGGGAAGAGACTTTTCCCGCCCCGTATACCTAATATACAGATCTTTAACCTTCCGGTGGACTTTATACCGTATATAACAGTGAAATCTTTAAGATATTGTAATGAATTTTGAGGGTTATCTTTGCATGATAATAGTGTGATGTGGTGTCGAAAATGGAATAAATCGGGCAAATACTTCCTCTAGCCAACATATGCCTAATATACGGATTTTGAACCTTCCGGCACTCTGTATATCATATGTAACGGTGAAATCTTTAAGATGTTGTAATGAATTTTGAGGGTTATCTTTCCATGATAATAGTGTGATGTGGTGAAAAAAAACGAGAAAATCGGGAAGAGACTTTTCCCGCCCCGTATACCTAATATGCAGATCTTTAACCTTCCGGTGGACTTTATACCGTATATAACAGTGAAATCTTTAAGATATTGTAATGAATTTTGAGGGTTATCTTTGCATGATAATAGTGTGATGTGGTGTCGAAAATGGTATAAATCGGGCAAATACTTCCTCTAGCCAACATATGCCTAATATACGGATTTTGAACCTTCCGGCACTCTTTATATCATATGTAACGGTGAAATCTTTAAGATGTTGTAATGAATTTTGAGGGTTATCTTTCCATGATAATAGTATGATGTAGTGTCGAAAATGGAAGAAATCGGGCAAATACTTCCCCTAGCCAATATATAATTAATATACGGATTTTCAACCTTCCGGTACTCTTTATACCATATGTAACGGTGAAATCTTTAAGATATTGTAATGAATTTTGAGGGTTATCTTTCCATGATAATAGTGTGATCTGGTGACAAAAAAGGAGAAAATCGGGCAAATACTTCCTCTAGCCAACATATGCCTAATATACGGATTTTGAACCTTCCGGTACTCTTTATATCATATGTAACGGTGAAATCTTCAAGATATTGTAATGAATTTTGAGGGTGATCTTTGCATGATAATAGTGTGATGTGGTGAAAAAAAAGGAGAAAATCGGGAAGAGACTTTTCCCACCCCATATACCTAATATACAGATTTTTTACATTCCGGTAGACTTTATACCATATATAACGGTGAAATCTTTAAGATATTGTAATGAATTTTGAGGGTTATCTTTGCATGATAATAGTGTGATGTGGTGTCGAAAATGGAATAAATCGGGCAAATACTTCCTCTAGCCAACATATGCCTAATATACGGATTTTGAACCTTCCGGTACTCTTTATATCATATGTAACGGTGAAATCTTTAAGATATTGTAATGAATTTTGAGGGTTATCTTTGCATGATAATAGTGTGATGTGGTGAAAAAAACGAGAAAATCGGGAAGAGACTTTTCCCACCCCGTATACCTAATATACAGATCTTTAACTTTCCGTTGGACTTTATACCGTATATAACGTTAAATGCGTGAGAAATCATAATCAAATCGTGGGGTTATCTTTTAATGATAATAGTGTGATGTGGTGTCGAAAATGGAATAAATCGGGCAAATACTTCCTCTAGCCAACATATGCCTAATATACGGATTTTGAACCTTCCGGTACTCTTTATATCATATGTAACGGTGAAATCTTTAAGATATTGTAATGAATTTTGAGGGTTATCTTTCCATGATAATAGTGTGATCTGGTGACAAAAAAGGAGAAAATCGGGAAGAGACTTTTCCCACCCCGTATACCTAATATGCAGATCTTTAACCTTCCGGTGGACTTTATACCGTATATAACAGTGAAATCTTTAAGATATTGTAATGAATTTTGAGGGTTATCTTTGCATGATAATAGTGTGATGTGGTGTCGAAAATGGAATAAATCGGGCAAATACTTCCTCTAGCCAACATATGCCTAATATACGGATTTTGAACCTTCCGGCACTCTGTATATCATATGTAACGGTGAAATCTTTAAGATGTTGTAATGAATTTTGAGGGTTATCTTTCCATGATAATAGTGTGATGTGGTGAAAAAAAACGAGAAAATCGGGAAGAGACTTTTCCCGCCCCGTATACCTAATATGCAGATCTTTAACCTTCCGGTGGACTTTATACCGTATATAACAGTGAAATCTTTAAGATATTGTAATGAATTTTGAGGGTTATCTTTGCATGATAATAGTGTGATGTGGTGTCGAAAATGGAATAAATCGGGCAAATACTTCCTCTAGCCAACATATGCCTAATATACGGATTTTGAACCTTCCGGCACTCTTTATATCATATGTAACGGTGAAATCTTTAAGATGTTGTAATGAATTTTGAGGGTTATCTTTCCATGATAATAGTATGATGTAGTGTCGAAAATGGAAGAAATCGGGCAAATACTTCCCCTAGCCAATATATAATTCATATACGGATTTTCAACCTTCCGGTACTCTTTATACCATATGTAACGGTGAAATCTTTAAGATATTGTAATGAATTTTGAGGGTTATCTTTCCATGATAATAGTGTGATCTGGTGACAAAAAAGGAGAAAATCGGGCAAATACTTCCTCTAGCCAACATATGCCTAATATACGGATTTTGAACCTTCCGGTACTCTTTATATCATATGTAACGGTGAAATCTTCAAGATATTGTAATGAATTTTGAGGGTGATCTTTGCATGATAATAGTGTGATGTGGTGAAAAAAAAGGAGAAAATCGGGAAGAGACTTTTCCCACCCCATATACCTAATATACAGATTTTTTACATTCCGGTAGACTTTATACCATATATAACGGTGAAATCTTTAAGATATTGTAATGAATTTTGAGGGTTATCTTTGCATGATAATAGTGTGATGTGTTGTAGAAAATGGAATAAATCGGGCAAATACTTCCTCTAGCCAACATATGCCTAATATACGGATTTTGAACCTTCCGGTATTCTTTATATCATATGTAACGGTGAAATCTTTAAGATGTTGTAATGAATTTTGGGGGTTATCTTTCCATGATAATAGTGTGATGTGGTGAAAAAAAACGAGAAAATCGGGAAGAGACTTTTCCCACCCCGTATACCTAATATACAGATCTTTAACTTTCCGGTGGACTTTATACCGTATATAACGTTAAATGCGTGAGAAATCATAATCAAATCGTGGGGTTATCTTTTAATGATAATAGTGTGATGTGGTGTCGAAAATGGAATAAATCGGGCAAATACTTCCTCTAGCCAATATATAATTAATATACGGATTTTGAACCTTCCGGTACTCTTTATATCATATGTAACGGTGAAATCTTTAAGATATTGTAATGAATTTTGAGGGTTATCTTTCCATGATAATAGTGTGATCTGGTGACAAAAACGGAGAAAATCGGGAAGAGACTTTTCCCACCCCGTATACCTAATATACAGATTTTTAACCTTCCGGTAGACTTTATACCATATATAACGTTAAATGCGTGAGAAGTCATAATCAAAATGGAGGGTTATCTTTTAATGATAATAGTGTGATGTGGTGAAAAAAAACGAGAAAATCGGGAAGAGACTTTTCCCGCGCCGTATACCTAATATACAGATCTTTAACCTTCCGGTGGACTTTATACCGTATATAACAGTGAAATCTTTAAGATATTGTAATGAATTTTGAGGGTTACCTTTGCATGATAATAGTGTGATGTGGTGTCGAAAATGGAATAAATCGGGCAAATACTTCCTCTAGCTAACATATGCCTAATATACGGATTTTGAACCTTCCGGCACTCTTTATATCATATGTAACGGTGAAATCTTTAAGATGTTGTAATGAATTTTGAGGGTTATCTTTCCATGATAATAGTGTGATGTGGTGAAAAAAAACGAGAAAATCGGGAAGAGACTTTTCCCGCCCCGTATACCTAATATACAGCTTTTTAACCTTCCGGTAGACTTTATACCATATATAACGTTAAATGCGTGAGAAGTCATAATCAAAATGGAGGGTTATCTTTTCATGATAATAGTGTGATGTGGTGTCGAAAATGGAAGAAATCGGGCAAATACTTCCCCTAGCCAACATATGCCTAATATACAGATCTTTAACTTTCCGGTGGACTTTATACCGTATATAACGTTAAATGCGTGAGAAGTCATAATCAAAATGGAGGGTTATCTTTTCATGATAATAGTGTGATGTGGTGTCGAAAATGGAAGAAATCGGGCAAATACTTCCCCTAGCCAACATATACCTAATATACAGATTTTTAACCTTCCGGTAGACTTTATACCATATATAACGCTAAATGCGTGAGAAGTCATAATCAAAATGGAGGGTTATCTTTGCATGATAATAGTGTGATGTGTTGTAGAAAATGGAATAAATCGGGCAAATACTTCCTCTAGCCAACATATGCCTAATATACGGATTTTGAACCTTCCGGTATTCTTTATATCATATGTAACGGTGAAATCTTTAAGATGTTGTAATGAATTTTGAGGGTTATCTTTCCATGATAATAGTGTGATGTGGTGAAAAAAAAACGAGAAAATCGGGAAGAGAATTTTCCCGCGCCGTATACCTAATGTACAGATCTTTAACCTTCCGGTGGACTTTATACCGTATATAACAGTGAAATCTTTAAGATATTGTAATGAATTTTGAGGGTTACCTTTGCATGATAATAGTGTGATGTGGTGTCGAAAATGGAATAAATCGGGCAAATACTTCCTCTAGCTAACATATGCCTAATATACGGATTATGAACATTCCGGTACTCTTTATATCATATGTAACGGTGAAATCTTTAAGATGTTGTAATGAATTTTGAGGGTTATCTTTCCATGATAATAGTGTGATGTGGTGAAAAAAAACGAGAAAATCGGGAAGAGACTTTTCCCACCCCGTATATCTAATATACAGATTTTTAACCTTCCGGTGGACTTTATACCGTATATAACGTTAAATGCGTGAGAAATCATAACCAAATCGGAGGGTTATCTTTTAATGATAATAGTGTGATGTGGTGTCGAAAATGGAATAAATCGGGCAAATACTTCCCCTAGCCAATATATACAATAATTAATATTCGGATTTTCAACCTTCCGGTACTCTTTATACCATATGTAACGGTGAAATCTTTAAGATATTGTAATGAATTTTGAGGGTTATCTTTTAATGATAATAGTGTGATGTGGTGATAAAAAAAACGAGAAAATCGGGAAGAGACTTTTCCCACCCCGTATACCTAATATACAGATTTTTAACCTTCCGGTAGACTTTATACCATATATAACGCTAAATGCGTGAGAAGTCATAATCAAAATGGAGGGTTATCTTTGCATGATAATAGTGTGATGTGGTGAAAAAAAACGAGAAAATCGGGAAGAGACTTTTCTCACCCCGTATACCTAATATACAGATTTTTAACCTTCCGGTAGACTTTATACCATATATAACAGTGAAATCTTTAAGATATTGTAATGAATTTTGAGGGTTATCTTTGCATGATAATAGTGTGATGTGTTGTAGAAAATGGAATAAATCGGGCAAATACTTCCTCTAGCCAACATATGCCTAATATACGGATTTTGAACCTTCCGGTATTCTTTATATCATATGTAACGGTGAAATCTTTAAGATGTTGTAATGAATTTTGAGGGTTATCTTTCCATGATAATAGTGTGATGTGGTGAAAAAAAAACGAGAAAATCGGGAAGAGAATTTTCCCACCCCGTATACCTAATATACTGATCTTTAACCTTCCGGTAGACTTTATACCATATATAACGGTGAAATCTTTAAGATATTGTAATGAATTTTGAGGGTTATCTTTCCATGATAATAGTGTGATGTGGTGAAAAAAAAACGAGAAAATCGGGAAGAGACTTTTCCCACCCCGTATATCTAATATACAGATTTTTAACCTTCCGGTAGACTTTATACCATATATAACGGTGAAATCTTTAAGATATTGTAATGAATTTTGAGGGTTATCTTTGCATGATTATAGTGTGATGTGGTGTCGAAAATGGAATAAATCGGGCAAATACTTCCTCTAGCCAATATATGCCTAATATACGGATTTTTAACCTTCCGGTGGACTTTATACCGTATATAACGTTAAATGCGTGAGAAATCATAACCAAATCGGAGGGTTATCTTTTAATGATAATAGTGTGATGTGGTGTCGAAAATGGAATAAATGGGGCAAATACTTCCTCTAGCCAACATATGCCTAATATACGGATTTTGAACCTTCCGGTACTCTTTATATCATATGTAACGGTGAAATCTTTAAGATATTGTAATGAATTTTGAGGGTTATCTTTCCATGATAATAGTGTGATGTGGTGAAAAAAAAACGAGAAAATCGGGAAGAGACTTTTCCCACCCCGTATACCTAATATACAGATTTTTAACATTCCGGTAGACTTTATACCATATGTTACGGTGAAATCTTTAAGATATTGTAATGAATTTTGAGGGTTATCTTTGCATGATTATAGTGTGATGTGGTGTCGAAAATGGAATAAATCGGGCAAATACTTCCTCTAGCCAACATATGCCTAATATAAGGATTATGAACATTCCGGTACTCTTTATATCATATGTAACGGTGAAATCTTTAAGATATTGTAATGAATTTTGAGGGTTATCTTTGCATGATAATAGTGTGATGTGGTGAAAAAAAACGAGAAAATCGGGAAGAGACTTTTCCCACCCCGTATAACTAATATACAGATCTTTAACTTTCCGGTGGTCTTTATACCGTATATAACGTTAAATGCGTGAGAAATCATAATCAAATCGGAGGGTTATCTTTTAATGATAATAGTGTGATGTGGTGTCGAAAATGGAGGAAATCGGGCAAATACTTCCCCTAGCCAATATATACAATAATTAATATTCGGATTTTCAACCTTCCGGTACTCTTTATACCATATGTAACGGTGAAATCTTTAAGATATTGTAATGAATTTTGAGGGTTATCTTTTAATGATAATAGTGTGATGTGGTGATAAAAAAAACGAGAAAATCGGGAAGAGACTTTTCCCACCCCGTATACCTAATATACAGATTTTTAAACCTTCCGGTAGACTTTATACCATATGTAACGTGAAATCTTTAAGATATTGTAATGAATTTTGAGGGTTATCTTTCCATGATAATAGTGTGATGTGGTGAAAAAAAAACGAGAAAATCGGGAAGAGACTTTTCCCACCCCGTATATCTAATATACAGATTTTTAACCTTCCGGTAGACTTTATACCATATATAACGGTGAAATCTTTAAGATATTGTAATGAATTTTGAGGGTTATCTTTCCATGATAATAGTGTGATGTGGTGAAAAAAAAACGAGAAAATCGGGAAGAGACTTTTCCCACCCCGTATATCTAATATACAGATTTTTAACCTTCCGGTAGACTTTATACCATATATAACGCTAAATGCGTGAGAAGTCATAATCAAAATGCACGGTTATCTTTTAATGATAATAGTGTGATGTGGTGAAAAAAAACGAGAAAATCCGGAAGAGACTTTTCCCACCCCGTATATCTAATATACAGATTTTTAACCTTCCGGTAGACTTTATACCATATATAACAGTGAAATCTTTAAGATATTGTAATGAATTTTGAGGGTTACCTTTGCATGATAATAGTGTGATGTGGTGTCGAAAATGGAATAAATCGGGCAAATACTTCCTCTAGCTAACATATGCCTAATATACGGATTTTGAACCTTCCGGCACTCTTTATATCATATGTAACGGTGAAATCTTTAAGATGTTGTAATGAATTTTGAGGGTTATCTTTCCATGATAATAGTGTGATGTGGTGAAAAAAAACGAGAAAATCGGGAAGAGACTTTTCCCGCCCCGTATACCTAATATACAGCTTTTTAACCTTCCGGTAGACTTTATACCATATATAACGTTAAATGCGTGAGAAGTCATAATCAAAATGGAGGGTTATCTTTTCATGATAATAGTGTGATGTGGTGTCGAAAATGGAAGAAATCGGGCAAATACTTCCCCTAGCCAACATATGCCTAATATACAGATCTTTAACTTTCCGGTGGACTTTATACCGTATATAACGTTAAATGCGTGAGAAGTCATAATCAAAATGGAGGGTTATCTTTTCATGATAATAGTGTGATGTGGTGTCGAAAATGGAAGAAATCGGGCAAATACTTCCCCTAGCCAACATATGCCTTATATACAGCTTTTTAACCTTCCGGTAGACTTTATACCATATATAACGTTAAATGCGTGAGAAGTCATAATCAAAATGGAGGGTTATCTTTTCATGATAATAGTGTGATGTGGTGTCGAAAATGGAATAAATCGGGCAAATACTTCCTCTAGCTAACATATGCCTAATATACGGATTTTGAACCTTCCGGCACTCTTTATATCATATGTAACGGTGAAATCTTTAAGATGTTGTAATGAATTTTGAGGGTTATCTTTCCATGATAATAGTGTGATGTGGTGAAAAAAAAGGAGAAAATCGGGAAGAGACTTTTCCCGCGCCGTATACCTAATATACAGATCTTTAACCTTCCGGTGGACTTTATACCGTATATAACAGTGAAATCTTTAAGATATTGTAATGAATTTTGAGGGTTACCTTTGCATGATAATAGTGTGATGTGGTGTCGAAAATGGAATAAATCGGGCAAATACTTCCTCTAGCTAACATATGCCTAATATACGGATTATGAACATTCCGGTACTCTTTATATCATATGTAACGGTGAAATCTTTAAGATGTTGTAATGAATTTTGAGGGTTATCTTTCCATGATAATAGTGTGATGTGGTGAAAAAAAACGAGAAAATCGGGAAGAGACTTTTCCCACCCCGTATACCTAATATACAGATTTTTAACCTTCCGGTGGTCTTTATACCGTATATAACGTTAAATGCGTGAGAAATCATAATCAAATCGGAGGGTTATCTTTTAATGATAATAGTGTGATGTGGTGTCGAAAATGGAGGAAATCGGGCAAATACTTCCCCTAGCCAATATATACAATAATTAATATTCGGATTTTCAACCTTCCGGTACTCTTTATACCATATGTAACGGTGAAATCTTTAAGATATTGTAATGAATTTTGAGGGTTATCTTTTAATGATAATAGTGTGATGTGGTGATAAAAAAAACGAGAAAATCGGGAAGAGACTTTTCCCACCCCGTATACCTAATATACAGATTTTTAACCTTCCGGTAGACTTTATACCATATATAACGTTAAATGCGTGAGAAGTCATAATCAAAATGGAGGGTTATCTTTTAATGATAATAGTGTGATGTGGTGAAAAAAAACGAGAAAATCGGGAAGAGACTTTTCCCGCCCCGTATACCTAATATACAGATCTTTAACCTTCCGGTGGACTTTATACCGTATATAACAGTGAAATCTTTAAGATATTGTAATGAATTTTGAGGGTTATCTTTGCATGATAATAGTGTGATGTGGTGTCGAAAATGGAATAAATCGGGCAAATACTTCCTCTAGCCAACATATGCCTAATATACGGATTTTGAACCTTCCGGCACTCTTTATATCATATGTAACGGTGAAATCTTTAAGATGTTGTAATGAATTTTGAGGGTTATCTTTCCATGATAATAGTGTGATGTGGTGAAAAAAAACGAGAAAATCGGGAAGAGACTTTTCCCACCCCGTATACCTAATATACTGATCTTTAACCTTCCGGTAGACCTTATACCATATATAACGGTGAAATCTTTAAGATATTCTAATGAATTTTGAGGGTTATCTTTCCATGATAATAGTGTGATGTGGTGAAAAAAAACGAGAAAATCGGGAAGAGACTTGTCCCAACCCGTATATCTAATATACAGATTTTTAACCTTCCGGTAGACTTTATACCATATATAACGGTGAAATCTTTAAGATATTGTAATGAATTTTGAGGGTTATCTTTGCATGATAATAGTGTGATGTGGTGTCGAAAATGGAATAAATCGGGCAAATACTTCCTCTAGCCAACATATGCCTAATATACAGATCTTTAACTTTCCGGTGGACTTTATACCGTATATAACGTTAAATGCGTGAGAAATCATAATCAAATCGTGGGGTTATCTTTTAATGATAATAGTGTGATGTGGTGTCGAAAATGGAATAAATCGGGCAAATACTTCCTCTAGCCAACATATGCCTAATATACGGATTTTGAACCTTCCGGTACTCTTTATATCATATGTAACGGTGAAATCTTTAAGATATTGTAATGAATTTTGAGGGTTATCTTTCCATGATAATAGTGTGATCTGGTGACAAAAAAGGAGAAAATCGGGAAGAGACTTTTCCCACCCCGTATACCTAATATACAGATTTTTAACATTCCGGTAGACTTTATACCATATGTTACGGTGAAATCTTTAAGATATTGTAATGAATTTTGAGGGTTATCTTTGCATGATTATAGTGTGATGTGGTGTCGAAAATGGAATAAATCGGGCAAATACTTCCCCTAGCCAACATATGCCTAATATACGGATTTTGAACCTTCCGGTACTCTTTATATCATATGTAACGGTGAAATCTTTAAGATATTGTAATGAATTTTGAGGGTTATCTTTGCATGATAATAGTGTGATGTGGTGAAAAAAAAACGAGAAAATCGGGAAGAGACTTTTCCCACCCCGTATACCTAATATACAGATCTTTAACCTTCCGGTGGACTTTATACCGTATATAACGTTAAATGCGTGAGAAATCATAACCAAATCGGAGGGTTATCTTTTAATGATAATAGTGTGATGTGGTGTCGAAAATGGAAGAAATCGGGCAAATACTTCCCCTAGCCAATATATAATTAATATACGGATTTTCAACCTTCCGGTACTCTATATACCATATGTAACGGTGAAATCTTTAAGATATTGTAATGAATTTTGAGGGTTATCTTTGCATGATAATAGTGTGATGTGGTGAAAAAAAAACGAGAAAATCGGGAAGAGAATTTTCCCACCCCGTATACCTAATATACTGATCTTTAACCTTCCGGTAGACTTTATACCATATATAACGGTGAAATCTTTAAGATATTGTAATGAATTTTGAGGGTTATCTTTCCATGATAATAGTGTGATGTGGTGAAAAAAAAACGAGAAAATCGGGAAGAGACTTTTCCCACCCCGTATATCTAATATACAGATTTTTAACCTTCCGGTAGACTTTATACCATATATAACGGTGAAATCTTTAAGATATTGTAATGAATTTTGAGGGTTATCTTTCCATGATAATAGTGTGATGTGGTGAAAAAAAAACGAGAAAATCGGGAAGAGAGTTTTCCCACCCCATATACCTAATATACAGATTTTCAACCTTCCGGTAGACTTTATACCATATATAACGTTAAATGCGTGAGAAGTCATAATCAAAATGGACGGTTATCTTTTAGTGATAATAGTGTGATATGGGGGAAAAAAACGAGAAAATCGGGAAGAGACTTTTCCCACCCCGTATACCTAATATACAGATTTTTAACCTTCCGGTGGACTTTATACCGTATATAACAGTGAAATCTTTAAGATATTGTAATGAATTTTGAGGGTTACCTTTGCATGATAATAGTGTGATGTGGTGTCGAAAATGGAATAAATCGGGCAAATACTTCCTCTAGCTAACATATGCCTAATATACGGATTTTGAACCTTCCGGCACTCTTTATATCATATGTAACGGTGAAATCTTTAAGATGTTGTAATGAATTTTGAGGGTTATCTTTCCATGATAATAGTGTGATGTGGAGAAAAAAAACGAGAAAATCGGGAAGAGACTTTTCCCGCCCCGTATACCTAATATACAGATCTTTAACCTTCCGGTGGACTCTATACCGTATATAACAGTGAAATCTTTAAGATATTGTAATGAATTTTGAGGGTTATCTTTGCATGATAATAGTGTGATGTGGTGTCGAAAATGGAATAAATCGGGCAAATACTTCCTCTAGCCAACATATGCCTAATATACGGATTTTGAACCTTCCGGTATTCTTTATATCATATGTAACGGTGAAATCTTTAAGATGTTGTAATGAATTTTGAGGGTTATCTTTCCATGATAATAGTGTGATGTGGTGAAAAAAAAACGAGAAAATCGGGAAGAGACTTTTCCCACCCCGTATACCTAATATACTGATCTTTAACCTTCCGGTAGACCTTACACCATATATAACGGTGAAATCTTTAAGATATTCTAATGAATTTTGAGGGTTATCTTTCCATGATAATAGTGTGATGTGGTGAAAAAAAAACGAGAAAATCGGGAAGAGACTTTTCCCACCCCGTATATCTAATATACAGATTTTTAACCTTCCGGTAGACTTTATACCATATATAACGGTGAAATCTTTAAGATATTGTAATGAATTTTGAGGGTTATCTTTGCATGATTATAGTGTGATGTGGTGTCGAAAATGGAATAAATCGGGCAAATACTTCCTCTAGCCAATATATGCCTAATATACGGATTTTGAACCTTCCGGTACTCTTTATATCATATGTAACGGTGAAATCTTTAAGATATTGTAATGAATTTTGAGGGTTATCTTTCCATGATAATAGTGTGATTTGGTGAAAAATACGAGAAAATCGGGAAGAGACTTTTCCCACCCCGTATACCTAATATACTGATCTTTAACCTTCCGGTAGACTTTATACCGTATATAACGTTAAATGCGTGAGAAATCATAATCAAATCGGAGGGTTATCTTTTAATGATAATAGTGTGATGTGGTGTCGAAAATGGAGGAAATTGGGCAAATACTTCCCCTAGCCAATATATAATTAATATTCGGATTTTCAACCTTCCGGTAGACTTAATACCATATATAGCGGTGAAATCTTTAAGATATTGCAATGAATTTTGAGGGTTATCTTTCCATGATAATAGTGTAATGCGGTGACAAAAAGGGAGAAATTCAGGAAGAGACTTTTCCAACCCCGTATACCTAATATACAGATCTTTAACCTTCCGGTGGACTTTATACCGTATATAACGTTAAATGCGTGAGAAATCATAATCAAATCGGATGGTTATCTTTTAATGATAATAGTGTGATGTAGCGTCGAAAATGGAAGAAATCGGGCAAATACTTCCCCTAGCCAATATATAATTAATATACGGATTTTCAACCTTCCGGTACTCTTTATACCATATGTAACGGTGAAATCTTTAAGATATTGTAATGAATTTTGAGGGTTATCTTTCCATGATAATAGTGTGATGTGGTGAAAAAAAAACGAGAAAATCGGGAAGAGAATTTTCCCACCCCGTATACCTAATATACTGATCTTTAACCTTCCGGTAGACTTTATACCATATATAACGGTGAAATCTTTAAGATATTGTAATGAATTTTGAGGGTTATCTTTCCATGATAATAGTGTGATGTGGTGAAAAAAAAACGAGAAAATCGGGAAGAGAATTTTCCCACCCCGTATACCTAATATACTGATCTTTAACCTTCCGGTATTCTTTATATCATATGTAACGGTGAAATCTTTAAGATGTTGTAGTGAATTTTGAGGGTTATCTTTCCATGATAATATTGTGATCTGGTGACAAAAAAGGAGAAAATCGGGAAGAGACTTTTCCCACCCCGTATACCTAATATACTGATCTTTAACCTTCCGGTAGACTTTATACCATATATAACGTTAAATGCGTGAGAAGTCATAATCAAAATGGAGGGTTATCTTTTAATGATAATAGTGTGATGTGGTGTCGAAAACGGAGGAAATCGGGCAAATACTTCCCCTAGCCAATATATAATTAATATTCGGATTTTCAACCTTCCGGTACTCTTTATACCATATGTAACGGTGAAATCTTTAAGATATTGTAATGAATTTTGAAGGTTATCTTTCCATGATAATAGTGTGATGTGGTGAAAAAAAAACGAGAAAATCGGGAAGAGAATTTTCCCACCCCGTATACCTAATATACAGATCTTTAACTTTCCGGTGGACTTTATATCGTATATAACGTTAAATGCGTGAGAAGTCATAATCAAAATGGAGGGTTATCTTTTAATGATAATAGTGTGATGTGGTGTCGAAAATGGAGGAAATCGGGCAAATACTTCCCCTAGCCAATATATAATTAATATTCGGATTTTCAACCTTCCGGTACTCTTTATACCATATGTAACGGTGAAATCTTTAAGATATTGTAATGAATTTTGAGGATTATCTTTGCATGATAATAGTGTGATGTGGTGTCGAAAATGGAATAAATCGGGCAAATACTTCCTCTAGCCAACACATGCCTAATATACGGATTTTGAACCTTCCGGTACTCTTTATATCATATGTAACGGTGAAATCTTTAAGATATTGTAATGAATTTTGAGGGTTATCTTTGCATGATAATAGTGTGATGTGTTGTAGAAAATGGAATAAATCGGGCAAATACTTTTCCCACCCCGTATACCTAATATACAGATCTTTAACTTTCCGGTGGACTTTATACCGTATATAACGTTAAATGCGTGAGAAATCATAATCAAATCGTGGAGTTATCTTTTAATGATAATAGTGTGATGTGGTGTCGAAAATGGAATAAATCGGCAAATACTTCCTCTAGCCAACATATGCCTAATATACGGATTTTGAACCTTCCGGTACTCTTTATATCATATGTAACGGTGAAATCTTTAAGATGTTGTAATGAATTTTGAGGGTTATCTTTGCGTGATAATAGTGTGATGTGGTGTCGAAAATGGAATAAATCGGGCAAATACTTCCCTTAGCCAATATATAACTAATATACGGATTTTCAACCTTCCGGTACTCTTTATGCCATATGTAACGGTGAAATCTTTAAGATATTGCAATGAATTTTGAGGGTTATCTTTCCATGATAATAGTGTGATGTGGTGAAAAAAACGAGAAAATCGGGAAGAGACCTTTCCCACTCCGTATACCTAATATACAGATCTTTAACCTTCTGGGAGACTTTATACCACATATGACGTTAAATACGTGAGAAATCATAATCAAAATGGAGGGTTATCTTTTAATGATAATAGTGTGATGTGGCGTCGAAAATGGAAGAAATACACCAAATACTTCCCCTAGCCAATATATAATTAATATACGGATTTTCAACTTTCCGGTAGACTTTATACCATATAAAATGGTAAATATTTAGATATTGTAATGAATTTTGAGGGTTATCTTTCCATGATAATAGTGTGATGTGGTGGCAAAAAAGGAGAAAATCAGGAAGATACTTTTCCCACCCCGTATAAATAATATACAGATTTTTAACCTTCCGGTAGACTTTATACCATATATAACGGTGAAATATTTAAGATATTGTAATGAATTTTTAGAGTTATCTTTCCATGATAATAGTGTGATGTGGTGTCGAAAATGGAAGCAATCGGGCAAATACTTCCCTTAGCCAACATATACCTAATATAAGGATTTTCAACCTACCGGTAGACTTTATACCATATATAACAGTGAAAGCTTTAAAATATTGTAATGAATTTTGAGGGTTATCTTTCCATGATAATAGCGTGACCTGGTGCCGAAAATGGAAGGGTTCGGGGAAATACTTCCCCCAGCCAACATATACCTAATAGACGGATTTTCAACCTTCCGGTAGATTTTATACCATATGTAACGACGAATGCATGAGATATCAGTGAAATTATAGGATTGTCTTCCCATGATAATAATGTGATCTGGTGACAAAAAAGGGAAAAATTGGGAAAATACTTTCCCCACCCCGTATACCTATTATACAGATTTTCAACCTTCCGGTAGACTTTATACCATATATAACGGTGAAAGCTTTAAGATATTGTCATGAATTTTGAGGGTTATCTTTCCATCATAATTGTGTGATGTGGTGTCGAAAATGGAAAAAATCCACCAAATACTTCCCCTAGCCAATATATAACTAATATACGGATTTTCAACCTTCCGGTAGACTCTATACCATATGTAACGACGAATGCATGAGATATCATAATGAAATTATAGCATTGTCTTCCCGTCATAATAATGTGATCTGGTGACAAAAGGAGAAAATCGGGAAGAGACTTTTCCCACCCCGTAAACCTGATATACACATTTTTAACCTTCTGACATATGTACGACCTTCCGACGACATATGTTCCGGTAGACTTTATACCATATATAACGGTGAAAGCTTTAAGATATTGTAATGAATTTTGAGGGTTTTCTTTCCATCATAATTGTGTGATGTGGTGTCGAAAATGGAAAAAATCCACCAAATACTTCCCCAGGCCAATATGTACCTAATATACGGATTTTCAACCTTCCGGTAGACTCTATACCATATGTAACGACGAATGCATGAGATATCATAATGAAATTATGGCATTGTCTTCCCATAATAATAATGTGATCTGGTGACAAAAGGAGAAAATCGGGAAGAGACTTTTCCCACCCCGTATACCTAATATACAGATTTTTAACCTTCCGGTAGACTTTATACCATATATAACGATGAAATCTTTAAGATATTGTAATGAATTTTGAGGGTTATCTTTCCATGATAATAGGGTGACGTGGTACCGAAAATGGAAGGATTCGGGGAAATACTTCCCCCAGCCAACATATACCTAATAGACAGATTTTCAACCTTCCGGTAGATTTTATACCATATGTAACGACGAATGCATGAGATATCAGTGAAATTATAGGATTGTCTTCCCACGATAATTATGTGATCTGGTGACAAAAAAGGGAAAAATTGGGAAGATACTTTCCCCACCCCGTATACCTAATATACAGATTTTCAACCTTCCGGTAGACTTTATACCGTATATAACGGTGAAAGCTTTAAGATATTGCAATGAATTTTGAGGGTTATCTTTCCATCATAATTGTGTGATGTGGTGTCGAAAATGGAAAAAATCCACCAAATACTTCCCCAAGCCAATATATATATAATATACGGATTTTCAAACTTCCGGTAGAGTTTATACCATATATAACGGTGAAATCTTTAAGATACTCTAACGAATTTTGAGGGTTATCTTTCAATCATAATTGTGTGATGTGGTGTCGAAAATGGAAGAATTCGGGGAAATACTTCCCCCAGCCAACATATACCTAATAGACGGATTTTCAACCTTCCGGTAGATTTTATACCATATGTAACGACGAATGCATGAAATATCATAATGAAATTATAGCATTGTCTTCCCATCATAATAATGTGATCTGGTGACAAAAAAGGAGAAAATCGGGAAGAGACTTTTCCCACCCCGTATACCTAATATACAGGGTTTTTAACCTTCCGGTAGACCCAATACCATATATAACGGTGAACTCTTTAATATATTGTAATGAATTTTGAGGGTTATCTTTAAATGATAATAGTGTGATGTGGTGTCGAAAATGGAAGAAATCCGCCAAATATTTGCCATAGCCAACATTTACCTAATATACGTATATTCAACCTTCCGGTAGACTTTATACCATATATAACGTTGAAAATCGGATAATAAATAATCACCCCTAGTTCCCATATAACACAATTTAATTCAATCTAATTCTTTCACTTTACAGTATGGACCTCAAGCACCAAATACTATATCGGAATAAAAATTTTCGCAAATAGTGTATGCCATTTCCTACTCAAAAATAATGAAAATCAGAAAATATCTTTTTAAGCACCCAGATAACGAATATGCGAACTTCGGTGCCTAAGACTGATTTTTTACCGAAAATATAGGTCTTTGAGGTTTATTAGTGAACTACAGAGAGCATTTTTCTCCGGAAATAATGTGCCCTTGTGTATGGGTCGAACCGTGAAAATATTTCCCTCGAATTCCATATGTTTAATACAAAAATTTTCGAACTTCCGGTTGACTTTATACCGTATACATCGGTGCGATATCTGCGATATCTCTTATAAAGATATATCTGCGATATTTCTTAATGAAATTGAGACGTTTTCTCTTCCTGATAATAAATGGTCCTAGTCCAAAAATTGGTTAAATCAGGCTAATACATCCCAGATATATGGTAGTCCAATATGATAATTTTAAAAATTCTGGTCGACTTTATGCGATGTATATCGATTATTATGTAAGGTATCTTAGCAAAATTAAATGAACATGTAATTTTAAATATACCAAAGTTTGGTGGCTAAAATAGTGAAATAGATATACGTATTACCTCAGCCGCCATATACTACAAATAATGATTATCGTTATTCTAGTGGACTCTATGACGCACATGTAGGTAAAATTTTTAATTATCCCAAGAAGTTTAGTGGAAATATGCTTTCGAGCATACTTTAGTTTAATGCCCAACGTAAATGTTCCCTTAACACCAATCTACCTGTAATAGTGATTTTCGACTTTCCAGTTGACCTTACATCGTTTATATAACTCAATATGTGTCAATGTGTACAATGTTAAAAGAATTAAGTGTTTTCTGAACCATAATATGGTTTACCGAAAATATGAATGAAATCGCTCTAGACTTTGGTCTAAACCCCATACCTCTAACATTATAATTTACGTCCCACTGGTTGACTTTTTCCTCATATGCACAATATACTAAATTTCGTCTCTTTAATTGAGTTTATTGAGTTATTTATTTATTAATTTTATCAAATAATAAATATTGCCCAAGAAGGAAGCAAATAGCGGGAGTATAAAATGTTCGGTTACGGTTAGCACTTCCTTACTTCTTTTTTTTTCTGAGAGACTTTTTATTCTATTGAGAGTTTATATAGAAAAAATAGCGTATTGCGATCAGATTATATAGAGTAGTTATAGTTCATATAGAAAAAATAGCGTATTTAGAGCCAATAAATTAAGGTTATTTAGGGTCAATTATATTTCTTTCAATCGTAAAATATATAAGAAGAATAAAGAAGTACGAAAATGCTTGTTTAACGAGAGAATGAAAAAAAGTTCTCACAATATAGGCTTACATAGTGCTCACTGGGTGGCTTTACCTTCGCGTTCACTTACACATTCGCAATTCCTCTCATGCCTACCACTGACTTAAAACTATATTTCAACTGAACTAACAACAAAGCAGTGGCAAGCCAGACAACAAGCAAAACTTTACAGTTAAGTGATACCAGGCAGTGTCAGCCAGCAGCCAAAGAATGAGACAGATTTTTGAATTGTTATCTAGATCAGTGGTCGGCATTTCACAGCTTACATCACACGTTCACTTACGCTCTATAGCTTAGTCGTCGTCGAGACCAAGGATGGTATGAAGTGAAGCTCTCTCATTTTTCTCTGAAACGCCTTCCCTGACTAAGTTGGTAGCGATGGAGACCACGGATCTTTGAACAGCTGATATTAAAAGAGACGCGATATTAGACACAATCCCGCTAAAAGTAACTGATAAAATCAGTTCTATTCTTTGCTATAAATGAGAAATACTTATATATAATACGTTTCTCATAACATTTTATTATGAATTGCTTCTTTGAAATTTTGTGTTTTTTGTTTATACATATTATTAAATGTTATTATATGAGTTTAGAAAATTTTGAGTTATTTATCTACGTACTCATCTAGTACTGATATATTATAATATGAATGTACGTATTTAAGGTTGCGTGATAGTTATGCGTGAAAGAGATCCACTAGAGGATCGAAATATCGAAATTTAGAAATATCCAAAAGTTATTTTCAAAATACCCAATCTAATATTCTCGGCAGTGGCATCATTGACAAAAGTTATAAAAAATTTGAGTTTTGACAGCTCTCTCAGAAATCAAAAAGTTTCTTATCATGTCATCCTTGGTCGAGACAGCGAAGAATTAACATCACGTACAACTGGGCCGCTAAGACAAATGCGCCCTGCGCGAAATTATTTATGATTATGAATGCATTTTTGTGTTATGGATTACATCTTGTGTTTTAAGTAATTTAAAGGCAGTAAAGTTACGGTCATCATTAAATATGTAAGATGAACAAAGAAGTACGAAAATGCTTGTTTCAAGAGGGAATGAAAAAAATTCTCAAAATGTAAGATTACTTAGTTCTCACTGAGTGTCTTTTCTTTCGTCCTCACTCACACAGTCGCAGTTCCTCTCATGCAGACCACTGATTTAGAGCACAACCAAGTACGATGATCTTTCGTCGCTGTCTCGACAACGACTAAAGGATAGAGGTAGGTGTACGTGTGGTGAAAGCAGAGAGCTTACAACCATAGAGAAATTGCGGGTTCGAAAGCGAAAGTCTGAAAATTTTCAACGGGGGAATTCACCTCACAACGAGGGGAGTTACCTCAAGATAATTAACATTGTTTTCATACTTAGCAGAAGGGAATCTGCACAAATTACCCATTTTCTGTTCTTAACATTCTCAACCAGGGAATTCTGATGAGGAAACCAGAGAATGCATATAGCTATGTGCTATGTGTATTTTTTAAATTCCATTAAAATGTTTATTTTTTATTTTAATTCAATAATAATAATAATAATTCAAGAATAATTATTAATAAAAAATATTTCGAAATATTTATATAAATAATTTATACATATACCACCATAAGGACATCCATCCACCATTATGTGACACCATAAGGAGTCAAATAAGCATTGATTTGCCGACGGGAATTTTCTTATCCTTCGTTTGTCAATATTTATTATTTCAATAATTATTTATTTAAATTTTAACCAAATATATGTTATCATCTTTTAAAAACTATATATTCTGAAGCGTATATTTATATGTACATGCACAGATCTTTGAGAATTTAATTAAATATGAGTATACGATTGGACTATAGTCTCGATATATATGTATATCTATATAAATGTGCTTTTATTTCTCTATGCATGCATATAAGTACGTGCCTACGAATTTACATACATACGAATAAAAATGAACGTACGTACATTCCTCAGATTCTTAGTTAAGTTTAGAAAGTTAGAAAGTTTAAACCGACGCCGAAATGCATAGTAAAAAAATTGCAAAAGCAATTCCATTCATAAACACAAGCGCCGCGCACATCTCCCCGCGTGCGCGTGCGTTGTAGCAAAGCGCCTTTTCAGGAGGATGCTAAAAATCATAAACTCAAACAATTTCTGATATTTACTTCAGAAGCGAAAAGTGGCAGCGTGCCCTTTTGTCATATACCACATTTTTCAGCGTCAAGTCTGTTGAGGCACGAAATGATATTGATATTCTATATTAGCCTCTTCTTCTATAGACAATCAAACATTAATTAAAGTTTAACATCTTTAACGTCTTGTTTGGCAAAATGGCGCATATTAAACAAAGGGGAAACCAGGAGATTCCCTGGTGATGCGTACACACATATGTACGTAAGTATGTAAAACTATATTGTGTATTTGGGATGTTATTTTTGCAATAAAATAAATGCTGTTCTCGAAAATGTGCATGCGTATACAAACGTGTGAGCACATTTTATTTATAAGAAAACCAAAATTGTTAAAAATAATGAAAATTCTAATTTTTTTTATTCATTTAGAAAATTCAGATCTAAGAAGAATAAAAAACGAAAAAGTTATTTTCAGTCTATTTTCATTTATATTATTTCTCTAATAAATTTTAGTTTATTTTAATTTCTATTATTTTTGATAATGAATTAAATATATAATATTAATTTTAAAAAAATGTTGCCATTCATGAAAAGTTCTCGTGAAAAATTTCTTCTCATAAACAAACAATTTCTATTCCTACCCTCATATGTATATTTACGTACATATTCTATGCCTATCCTCATATGTATACAAAATTCTCTGGTTGAATATTCTATACCTACCCTCATATACAAAAATTTGCTGATTGGTTTCCATTCTCTATTGGTTAACTATTGTTATTCTATTGTTATTTTATAGCGAAATATGTTAGAGAAAGGTGAATTCCCTACTCGGTGTTTTTCAGCCTCTGTACAGCTGCCAATCGAACATCATACAAAATTAAATTTGCGCCCTCTCTATGGTTGTAAGTTCTCTGGTGAAAGCTAGCACAATTTTGCTATGAAATGCAACACTGATTTAGAGTGTGCCAGCGGTAGCCACACGGTGCCAGCACGAGCCAACTTGCTTGCTGTGATCATTTTGCGTTTTGTTCTTAAAAATGCTGTATTGTAATTGATGTTGTTGTGAGTCAAAGTGAGCCAAGTGGGCAACAGCGTGATCACCTCTGTTCTCTTTTCTCTCATTCTCTCTCATGAAATACTGATCCCCAGGATTACTCCAGTGTTGTGAGTTCTCTGGTTACTTTACAGCTGTACTGGCGGTCAGTTTCTTGAAGGGAATTCATATGTATTATATATTAAGCAATAGAAATTTAAAAATATAATTAACCAAAATAGCCATCACAACTGACCTGGATATGGAGCTCTACAACAAGCTGTAAAATAACTGTAGAATAACTCCGTAATAATAATAATAATAATAATAGAACAACATACATAATAATTTCCGTCCGCTAGGGGACCTTTTTATTGCATATATTTTTCTATTTTTGGTTATAAACCCAATATTATATCATAATGGTTGAAAAAGATATCATATCTGTGAAACTACTCGACCGCTTTGTACTAATTTTGGTGCATAACATTCCCTCTACATCATTATAGTACAATTTGAAAAGAGGTGAAATCGGAGTATATCTACACCTTCTCTCCACATAACATAAATTTAAATTCCATCAGATTCTTTCACTTTACAATGTATAAATCAAGCACCATTGGAGGGTCGCAATTAAACTTTGCACAAATACTTCCGTTTGTTTTGTTTGCAAACAAATATTTGAATCAAGGTGCGCCATCTTTCTATTAAACTTGTCCGAAGTCGGACCTTAACTTACGACTGACTTTTTACCGAAAATATCGGTCAATATGTGAGATATCTTAACGAAATACATACAGCAAATTTTTGGCTTGGAATAGAGTGGCTTGGTGCCAAAAATATATAAAATATGGTCAATACTTCCTATAGCCCCCACATAGCCCTTAGATAAGGGTTTTCAAATTTCTGTTGGTTTGGCTTTAAACCGTATATATCGGACAATATGTAAGGGCCCATATACCTAACATAATGATTTTCGTTATTCTAGTGAATAACTAATAATAAAATTGAGTAAATATTTCTTCCTACCGGCACATACCTAATATAAAAATGTTCAACCTCCGTTAGATTTTATACCATATATATATATATGTGTGTCGTTATTCTAGTGAATTTTATTATGATAATCGATCAATTTGTTATCTTTATAAATGCCAAAGGTGAATGCAACAGTCCAGTCATTTCTCTGACTTGAACATAGTGATTTTCGACGTTTTGGTTGACTTCACATCGTTTATCTTGATCAATATGACTGATATTTTCGTGTAATTAAGCGGACCTGCTTTCTTAACGAAAATGTGACTTGAAATTAAATGTAAATGAAATCGGTCTGATCCCCTCTTATGTTTTATCCATACCTGAAATACTTTTTAGGGATTAATCTATATTTTTTAGGTTTTTATTAAAGTTCTAGTGAACATAAAATTAATGTATGTATATACAAATAAGTTGCTCCAAACAAATTATTAAGCCATTTTATACTCTCGCAACATGTTCCAACAGAGTTTAATAGTTTTGTTCACCTAAAGGTTGTTTGTAACACCTAAAACTAATAGAGATAGATATAGACTTATATGTGTATAAATGATCAGGATGATGAGAGGAGTTGAATTCCGGGTGACTGTCTGTCCCTCCGGCTGTCCGTGCAAGCGACAACTTGATGAAAATTGAGATATCTTGATAAAACTTTGGACACATGTCCTTTGGCAATCTGAAGCGGTTGGCATTGGAGATAACTGACTAACATATTACGATACAAAAACTATGCATGGCATGCCCTTAATAAGTTTAATGCACATATCTCATAAACCAATTAAGCCATATCAACCAAGCTTGCCGGTATCAAGTCTTTTTAGCTCCTCCTCATGCAATCTGAAAATAGATGAAATCGGGCTATAACCACGCCTACAATCAACACAACGATTATGCTGAACACTACTAAAATTGTAATAACTCACTAAAACACCACACCAGAAGCTTTAAATTTCTCACCCAAGATGGCACGGAAGGGGTGCATTGGAGCCGGTGTGTGTAAGTGTGGCTCCGCTTTCGTTTAGGTGAAATTTCATATCTCAGCAACTGCTTCACGGATTTCAATTGCTTCACAACCAACTTTGGTGCGTCACATTAACTTAACATTCTTATGTTACAATGTGAAAATGGATGAAATCGTAAAACAACCACTCCTACTTCACATATAACACAATTTCAAATTCCATATGATTCTTTCACTTTACAATGTATTAACCAAACACCAATAAAGATATCGAAATAAAACTTTACACGAAAAATTGCCTTAAATTTCTTTCATCGCACTTCCAAAAACGGTCGAAATCGGACTATAACTTTTCAAGCCACTAGATACCGAATATACTTGATTTTATATAGCTGACCTTTTACCGAAAATATCGGTTAATCTGTAAGCTATCTTAATGAAATTAAGATAGAGCGTATTTTCCTAATAATATGTGCCGTGTGTCAAAAATGGAAAAATACATATGCCGAATACAAAGATTTTCGAAATTCCATTACTTTGTATTGAATATATCAGTCAATCTGCGAAATATCCCACAGAATTTCTGAAAACATCTTTTCCTGATGATAATGTGTCCTGCTGCCAAAAGTGGGTAGAATTGTAACACATACGCCTAATATAAGCTTTTCAAACTTAATCTGGTTTTATGCGGTATATATCAGCCAATATATAAGGTATCTTATCAAAACTCAGCGAACACATAATCTTGGATATACTATAGTTTGGTGGCGAAAATGGATGATTCACGAATTACCCAAACCTCCATGTACTACATAAAATGGATTTCGAGCCGTTATATCGGATAAATCCTGAGGTATTCTAGGAAAGGTGCGTGAAAATATGTTTCCGAGGATACTTTAGTTAAATCTCAAAATGAAATGTTATATATTGCATAATACTAGGACCTTCCCTACCCCTAATATACACAATATAGTGATTTTCAACCTTCCGGCTGACTTAAAACCCTTTATATAGGTTAATATGTGATATTTTAATGAAACGAATGTCGTTTAGCCCTAAATATGAAAGAAATGGGTCTAAATATTTGTCTAAACCTCATATGTCTATTGTAATGAGTCACGCTTATGGTTAAGTTTTTCCTAATATATCCAATATATTAAATTTTATCCCTTTGGTTGAGTTTAACAAACAAAAATATTTCGATTAGTATTCTGTCATTCGGTAATAAAAATTATGGCACTAATGTGATGAATATAGTGATCTGTGTTAGCTAAATTGGTTTTAATATAAATATCTCGAACATGAAGCAAAAATTATATTGAAACTAAGAGAGTATGTGACCCATAAGGTCTAAGTTAATAAGACGCTAAATTTTATTGTAATCTATTTACAATTTCGTCTAATAAAGAATATTGAATTCTTACGCAACTCTCCCAACGTGTTGGAAGAGAGTATATTAGTTTTGTTCACCTAACGGTTCTTTGTAACACCTAAAACTAATCGACATAGACATAAAGCTATATATACATATGATTGATCAGGATTAAATTCCGAGTGACTGTCTGTCCGTGCAACCGATAACTTGTGCAAAAATTTAAATATTTTGATAAAACTTGTTACACGCAGATTGGTATTGCAGATGGACGTAATTGGACATCTGACACGCCCGCAAAATGCCTTTAATCGAAAACCTATAAAGTGCTATAACTAAACAACCCATTAAGATACAAACATGTTATTTGGTACAGGGAACCGTAGTGGGCAGAGGCATCTGTGTTTAAAGAAAGTTTGTACAAAAATGGGTATGGTCCCACTCCCCAATAGGTTTAATATACACATCTTGCAAACCCTTAAAGCACTTGTAACCAAACTTTCTGACAACAAGTCACAAAACAAGACAACAAGACAAAATCGAATAAATACTCCCGCTGGCATTCATATACTTAATGCAAGGATTTTCAACCTCCCGTTAGACTTTGTACCACATATATCGGTAAATACATGAGATATCGTAATGAAATTCAAGGATTGTATTTCCATGGTACTTGTGTGCCCTTGTGTCAAAAATGGAAGAAATCGAAGAAATGCTTCCCTAGCATTCATATAACTAATATAACACTTTATATCACATTATATAGGCAAATATATGAGATATCGCTATGAAATTGGAAGAGTCTCTTTCCATGATAATAGCGTGCCTTTATGTAAAAAATGGGGAAAATCGACCAAATACAACTCCTAACCCTCAAAGAAATAATATATTGGTTTCCAAACTTCCTTTAGAATTTATACTATATATATCGGTAAATATATGAGATACCGTATTGAAATTCGAGGAGTGTCTTTCCATGATAATTATGTGCCATTGTGTCAAAAATTCATAAAATCGAATAACAACTTTCCTTAACCCTCATATACCTAATAAAAGGATTTTCAACTTACCTGTGTGTCAAAAATGCAGAAAATCGATTAAATACTTCCCATTCACCCATTTACCTAATATAGGTATATTCAACCTCCCATTAGACTCTCTCTTTCTTATAACAGTGTATCCGTGTGAATAAAATGCATAAAATCGTATAAAAACTTCCCCTAAACCCCATATACCTAATACTAGGACTTTAAGCATCCGGTTGGCTTCATACGATATATATCGGTCAATATGTAAGATGTCTTAGCAAAATTAAGTGAACGTATAATATTTAATATATCATAAGTTAGTGCCGAAAGTGTGTGAAATCGGTGAACGACAGCCACAGCTCCCACGTACTACATAGGATGATTTCCGTTTTTCTGACAAACTTTATTACGAATAGGTTGGTCGGTGTTCTCCAATGTACTTGAGTAATAGGAAATATTACCGCAATCAGTCGACACATTCAATTAGCCCAAATATACCCAATGTAATGATTTCCTACTTTTCAGCTGACTTTAAACTTTATATGGTGGTCAATATATGTGAAATTTTATTAAAATTATGTGATATGTTTTCTTAAACAAAATGCGGTTTCGCGCTAAATATGAATAAAATCGGTACAGACGGTGGACTAAGCCCTTTATTTCTATTATAATTATGTCCGTTTCTGTGTTTTTCCTCATTTATCTAATATATATTTTTGTTGAGTTTATATCGCATATAGCTCACTTGAGTTAATTTGGTTAATTTCATTATAAATATCTCGGACACGAAACAAAATATAGTAGTGAAAGTACATAAATCCATGATCTGTAATATAAGTTAAGAGGATACCAAATACGAAAATACGAATATTGAGTTCTTACGCAAGATTTTTTTAATATAAAGTTTTGCCAGGACCTGAAAATATGTCTACTCCTTTGATCTACACACTTTGCGAGAGTGTAAAATTTTCAGTTACTTGTTTTATTCCTTAATTGTTTTATTTCACCTTACATAATTAAATACAAAAGTTCCAGGCATTATCGTTACCTGAATTATAATAGTAAAACTCAGAATTTGTGTTACTTTCGAAAGTAGAGTGCTGGTACTGGGCTTGATGATTTTCTATATTTTTTTCATAATAGTTCGTGTTTTGATATTCTTCAATAAAATCGAAATGAAGATCTCTAGGAACATGAGGTAACTGAATTTGTTGCATCGAAACAGGTTCAAATACAGTATTATATATTTCGGTTGTTTGAGCTGCGAAGTATGCAACTGACCTTGCTAATTCTTGGCGTTGGTTACTAGCAAGACTTAGCGAGCTAGAGGAGGGATAATAATAATCATCTGAATTGTACCCGGAACTAGAAGTTACGCTGGATGTGTCATCATAGTGTTCATTAATTCGGAGCGGTTCATGGTAAACTGGTGTGCGAAATTGTGTTTCGCATGTAGAATTTAAATCCATTAATTTAGACTTGTTTGTCATATTTTGTAATTGTTGGCATTGCATAGAAGGAGAATAATAAAGGGAAACTGAAGAAGCATATGACGGTGGACGATTTTCGACCATTGTAAAGGTATTTTCAAGTTTGTGAAAATTGGAAGGCGCAGTTTGGTTTAAATTCGAATTATCCGCAAATGTTGTTGTATTTAAACATAAATTTGAGGACATGAAAGGTGTGCTTTCTGTATGTATAAGTCTAGACTGCTCCAGCTTGTCTTTTTTTTGAGCCAGTGGAACCATATTTTGATAATTTTCATTAATACTGCAATAATTCGTTATGTTCCTTGATTCATCTATTTTATGTAAGCCTTGCTGTGGATTCGTAAAGTAGTTGTTAGTTCTGCGGTGTTTATTACAGCGAGAATTTTTTCCTTGTGTAAGCACAATAGATGTATTGCGAATTCGTCGGCTATTACCGAAAAGACGTCGTGCTTCCGTTGAGCCTTTGGCTTCGGGCTTTGGATGGTCATGTTTGCCTTTTGCTTGAAAAAATATAACATTATTGGCTTGACGCCAAAAATGGGTTACAGGATAGCCACAATGGCCTTTACAAGGTTGTATTTCGAGACGTCCTGGACAATTTCTGGAAAAAAATTCAAATGAATTCATTAGTAGAAGCTTTAAATAAGCAGGTCAACTTAAAACCAACAATAGTATATTGAACTAGTTTAGTAACTTAACATGTATACCAACATAAACGTAAATATTGTATATTTTGTCCTGTTCTTCACTAAGTTGTAATATAGGTGCATACATATACAAAGTTACTAACGGACTATCCAAGTATATATATACGAGATGTGTTCACAAAATAATGGGAATGTTCTTCGATGTGCTCTTCGACTTTAATGGCAGAGTGCATCATGAATTTTTGCCTCAAAGTCAAATGGTCAATAAGGAGTACTCCCTACAAGTTCAATGCCGTTTGTGTGAAGCAACCCGAAAAAAACCCCGGATTTGTGGAAAAACCATTCATGATTTTTACACCACGATAATGCACCTGCTCACACTTCGTTGCTTGTTCATGAGTTCTTGGCCAAAAACAATACTGTAACGATGCCCTAACCTCCATATTCCCCAGACATGGCTCCGTGTGACTGAAAGGGCTGTCGTTTTAAAAATATAGACGACATTAAAAGCGCATAACTGAAAGAGCCAAAAGATATCCCAAAAGTCGAGTTTGAGAAGTGTTTCGACGATTGGAAGAAGCGCTTGATTGCGATTGGATCAAGTGCATAATATCGAATGGAGACTATTTTGAAGACGACAACATTAATGTACACGAATGAATAAATATCTTTTTCAAAATCTAAAATTTTTGATTATTTTTTAAACACACCTATTATATGCGTGTACAATAATATAAACTCCTTTAATTCAACATAAATTAGGAAACAGACATATATGAGAAATATCTATGGCTAATTTACAAGAACAATATAGTGTTCTCTTCTTTTCTCTAAATCTCCAAAAATTAGCGCGTCGTAAAAATTATCGATATTATGGCGAATTATTTTACAAAACATAACATAGAAACAATAAATATAAAACATACATAACATACATAAAACAATAGAAACAAAAATAAGCGAATGAATGGTTTTCTAGAGTGAGTTGAGATTAATTAGTCTTCTAAGGAAAATTTTATCAACAAATTTCAAAGAATAAATATTAGTCTTTTAATATGGCTTTTTGAAAAAATGTGCGTATTTCAACGTCGAGCATAACAGCAAAGTATACGATTACTTACGAATGTGAGGAGCATTAATATCAGAATAGGAACGACGAATGAAGGTTGAAACGAAATAAAACATTGCGGTGATGTAATTTATATGACTATTGAATGAAAAATAATTGTTTCAATCGATCAATAATGATGTGATCATTTGAAAACAATTGGAGCAGGTTCATTCACTGGAGCAGGCAGTTCATTCTTCTATTCCATCAGAAGAAGTCTTCCTTCCTAGTATGGATTCATTTGAATTGAAATGCATCAGAGTTTGTATTAATAGTCAATCTATTTATTTAACATTATCTTATATACCTCTCTAATCGGACATATCTGTAAAGAACTTTCTGATTTAACTTGGCCAGACTACAATGGAAGTATTAAATTTGGTGTTTTTGAACAAAGCTATTACAAATTTATTTGAAAAGTATGTTTCAAAACTCATTGTTACTAAAAGAAAACGTGCAAACCCGGGTTTTTTTTAAAAACTGATTTACTTGCCGACTATTCAAAATATTCAGCATTGCGTATATGCGTATATATGTATATATATTCAGCACAGCGGCGGTATTCGAATCTAAATAAGAAATGTTATAATAATTACATAAATAAGATAAAAATTAATATTGTACGTAATAAGATATCTCACAAATGGACGAATATTTCCGGTAAACATTTGCCATAGCCTCCAATCTGGAGGCTGAAAGATTCTGATGGAATTTTAATTTCCCATATCCCACTCCGGCGTGGTTGTCGTCCGATTTGGTCAATTCTCAATTGTAACCTGTTAGAGGGTGGGACCACGCTTACTTCCCAAACTTTTCAAATCACAGATTACCGCTCCTCATTTGTTGGAATGGTAATGGTTTGGTTTTGTTTATCTGCAATAGCGACATCTTCAGAGTGCCAAGGAACATGGGCATCAAGTTTCATCAAGATAAATCTCGCTTTCTCTCTCTCGTTTATTTTTAGGTAATACAAACAACCATAAGGTGAGCAAAACTATTATACTCTCTGCAACGTTGTAGTCTATGCCTTTATATGAAAATGTAAAACCCAACCCAGCACGTTTTGTGATCCTTCTTAGAATATTGCGATTTTTTCTCATTCAACTCAATTCAATAACTAGGGCATTTTAAGTTTTGTTCTTATGTGTTCCCCTGTTTTGTATTTAATGCATACTATAAAAATAAAATAATTTTTTAATTACATAATTTTTTTCAAACTGTTTTAACGGCATTTCGAAATTAATTAAAACGTAATATAATATTTCGTTTGAGTATTTTGTATATATGGAGTAAAAATAAGAAGTGCCTCTTTTGTATGTGCAGTGAACTGAGAAATTATTATTAGATACAATTCCATACTATTGTATAATAATATAAAGGTATTTTGAAAGCATAGCTCTAGAACGACTATACCGTTTTTTTTGCTAGAGGTTTTAAGTGTTCTTCTCATTGCCTTAGGCAAAAAATAAAACAAAACTGTGTCTTAAATGTGCAATTCTGGGCTTTGCAAATTTTACACAAACTTCTTTTGCTAACATAGACACATCTAAATCGCGCTTCTCATTATATCTCGAAGATATAGTTCTGTTGTTTTTTATGTATCCAGATGAATCACATAACAGAAGTGATTTTGTTGTTCTCTGATACTCGTTATATAATTTATACATCACAAGTAATGGAGGAACAATTTAGAAAGCTATGTTAGGAAATGTATGTTAATTTAAAAAACTAAAATTCCTGTTATCCCAGTGAAGAAATGTGGAATGGCGCAAGACTCCTATTTTGAGACGGAAAGAAATGATTTAGTTTTTATTCCTAACAAACTTTTAAATTTATTAATTTTTATTAGTAAAATACATTGCAAAAAAATGATAATTTTCATCGAAAACTTTTCCAAGTAAATTGCATACAGCGTTGCAAACGGGCAGTCAATATAATAATATTTATGATATATAAGAATGCTTAGAGTGAATGTACTCTTCAATATTAATAAATGTGTTTAGGAGTATCTAATAGGAATAAATAATGGATGTAAATAAAGTAATACTTATAAGTGAGCACATATTCTGAATATAGTTTGTCAATTGATTTTTTGTTATTTGTATTACTTATTAATTATATATCGCTAAGGTATATATTTATATTGTTTTGTATAAGAAATAAAAGAAGGATGGGTAAGTCGACCATCTCATACTTTCGAAATTCGTAAGGATAAAAGCCAGGAAATTTGCAATTGTTGGCAAACCTTTATATCAAATAAGTAAGAAAGGGCTTAGTTCGGATATAACCGAACATTTTATATTTTCGCTATGTGCAAGGATTAAAGGCGGCGGCATACTTTCAGGTGTAGGCATATTTTTATATTAAAAAATGTTAGCTTTTATTTTCATATTTCGTTTTTTAAACTTATATTACAGGTCATAGACTCATGTACTTGCATTACTATATTTTGTTTCGTGTCCGAGATATTTTTAATAAAATAAACCAAATTAACTCAAATATAAAGTCAACAAAAGTGGCCTAATTAACAATAATATATATATAAGGAAAAGCAGAGAAACGGAAATCATTATAATAAAAATAAAGTGTTTGGTCCACGGTTTAGACCGATTTTATTCATATTTAGCGTGAAACCACAACATGTTTAAGAAAACAAATCCACTTAATTTCATTAAAATATCACATATGTTGGCCAATATAAACGGTTTAAGGTCAGCTAGAAAGTCGGGAATCATAATCTGGTATATTTGGGGAAAATGAAAGTCTGGACTGATTGCATTAACTTTTGTCGTTACTCAATTACACTAAAGAACATGTCTCCATAATATTTTATGAAGATAACTCACACACTGACCAACGTACTCGGCATAAAGTCTGCTAGAAAAACGAAAATCGTCATATCCAGTATACGAGAGTATTCGTTCACCGATTTCACACATTTTCGGCAGAAAACTATGGTATATCCATATTATACATTCACTTAACTTTGGTAAGATATTTTACATATCGACCGATAAATATGGTATAAAATCTAACAGGAGGTTGAATATCCTTATATTAGGTATATGAGGGCTAGAGAAAGTATTCACCCCATTTCCCCCATTTTTAACAAAGGCACATTATTTCTACGACGAGATACTCTTTGAATTATTTAAAAATATCTCACAGATTGACCAATATTTCGGGTAAATTTCGGGTCAGATGTAGGTCCACATATTCGGTATCTGGAGGACGTGGAAGCTATCTTCCGATTTAAACCCTTTTTGGGGAGGAAAGCATTATTTGCGCAAAGTTTTATTCCTTCCCAAAACCTTTTATTGCAAATGTATTTATATACAGTAAAGTGAAAGAATCATATGGAATTTAAATTTGTGATATATGCGTGAATAAAATATGTGAATAAAATAAAAGAGAAAATAACGGGAATGTTCGTTCTGTGTCGAAGAACTGTGTTCTTCGACTTTAATGGCGTAGTGCATCATGCCTATGCACTATCATGCAATGGTAGTGCACTACCTACAAGTTGAACGCCGTTTGTGTGAAACAATCCGAAAGAAACGACCGGATTTGTGGAAAAACAATTCATTGCTTTTACACCATGATAATGCACCTGCTCACACCTCCTTGTTTGTTCATGAATTCTTGGCCAAAAACAATACTGTAACGATGCCCTAGCCTCCATATCCCCAGACATGGCTCCGTGTGACTTTTCCTATTTCCAAAAATAAAGAGAACTTTAAAGGACTGTCGTTTTACAAGTGCAGACGACATTAAAAGCGCATCGCTGAAGGAGCCAAGGGCTATCCCAAAAATCTAGTTTGAGAAATATTTGGACGATTGAAAGAAGCGCTGGCATACGTGCTCAATATCAAATGGTAATGGACTATTTTGAAGGCGACAATATTAATGTAGTCGAATGAATAAATATTTTTTTTAAAAAGTAAAATTTTTGATAATTTTTTGCAACACACCTCGTATGGGAAGTATGCGTGGTTGTGGCAGTTTCTGAGATATAGAATTTCACCTAAAAGTGATCGGTGGCACTCCCTTTGTCCAATTTTTCCCCGATTCCTTTGAAGCCCTCAAATACCATCTTGGCTTTAAAATCTAATGCTTTTGATGCATTTCTTCAGCGCATTGACATACTTTTGGTAGTTTTCAATATTACCGTTTTATGCGGTGTGGGTTTGGTTATCCTCCGATTTCACTTATTTCCCGCTGTTTGTGGAGGTGCTCCTGCGGGTCTGGGGATAAGAATAACCCGCGGTATGACATGCCTGTCGTAAGAGATGACTAAAATCCACAAAATGCACTGCATTCGAAATAGACTTTGCTCTAAAATAGGCTTAGTCGTGTCAGAAAATAATGCTCTAATACTTAACTTGAACTGAGCTTATATCACTTTAAATGTATTATGCAAACAATTAAAGGCATTTGAGTTGAAGCTACAAAAGTCATCATTCTGAGTTAAATAGGTAGCTCTACTAGAGCTGGACTCTGTGGCCGTCCAGCTCAATGCGGAGTTCCATTGCAATCAGATGCTGGGCCCAAAGTACGGCAGAGGTTTTAGATGGGCCTCGAACCTTACCAAGGTGGTCATTGTGTCCATTTCCACAATGCCAATCGGTACCGAGCCAACCGGTACCGTCGGGGCGCTGATCAACGCATTGCATTCATACGTTTTTGAATACCGTGGGGTTAGGCTGTAACATACCCACCTAAAACACATTGTACTCTGTTTGTAAAGGTGCTGAAAAGGTTTGCCCACAGCAAGTTTTGCGGGTGTAGCTTTAGTGGTTTGTGGAATATGTACATTAAACCTATTAGGGGCGGAACCATATCCACGTTTTGAAAAATTTTCAACCCACAGATGCACCTCCCTACGGTGATTCACTGTACCAAATTCCAGTTTTATATCTTAATGGGAGATTTATTATAGCATTTTATAAACATTTTCAATCGCATTTTGTGGGCGTGGCAGTCGTCGAATTACTCCCATCTGAAACAACAACTTCCTGAGGGTGCCAAGGAACATGTGTGCCAAGTTTTAATAAGATATCTGAATTTTACTGAAGTTATTGCTTACACGAACCGACGACGGACTAGGAATTCAGCTCCTCTCGACATCCTGATCAGTTATATATAAAACTATATATAGCGATTAGTTGTAGGTTTTACAAATAATTATTAGGTGAACAAATCTATGATATTCTGTGTAACATATTGTGAGGGGATGAAAATGTTGTACAAGAATACTGAATTCATTGTTGGACGAAATTTTGAAAGGATTACAAGTAAATTTGGAATCTTATTAACTTATAATACGGGTCATGGACTCATGAAACATTTTGTTTCATAACCTAATATATGTTAATTTAACTAAATTGCTATTAAACACAATACATCATATTAGGAATATTGGGACTTGATAAAGGTCTGCACCAATTGCAGTAATATTAACCATATTGTGATCAAGTAAACATGTAAAAATGAATACTCAACTTATTCCAGTGGGAGAACTCCTAAAATTTTGCATTTTTATAACAAATTGCATTATTGCCAGATCAGACAAAATACTCATTTTGGCCATTTAAATTCAAACATCCTACATTTTTACGCTTAAAAATATTTGGCGGCTTAATATATTGAGTAACTATTAAAATCTTTTTTCCTGATTTTATGATACATTAAGACAATCGATTTTTGTGTTTTCAATATTAAATAAAGTGGATTAAACCTGTTAACTGTCAATTAATAAATGGTTTTTTGTCATTTGCAATAGAAAATTAATACAGATCATTAGTGATCGTGCACGGTGGTTACAAATGCCTTCGTTAACATATATAGTTATTTATCTTATTATTCAATTTATTAAAATTTCAATCTGGCAGTTCCAGTCTTTCTAGTTGCTAAACGTCAAATCTACCTGATCCAGTCGACTGTCAAAGTCGGACAGGTAATTTACGCCCTCAGCTTCCAATGACAGAGGGTCATTGGATCATTCATTTGGATCATCAGATCACTGGATCATTGGATAAAAAGATGTACAACTCTCCTGTCACTTAAAATTGAGAGAGTAAGTCACCTACCCGACTTTGACGGCAAACTGGATCGGGTAGGTTTGACGTTTCGCAACTGGAAAAAGAGAGACGACCAGATCGAAATCCCACCAATTTATTAATAGAATGGAGGAATTCGTAACAGACGATACGAAAGTAGAAGCAGAGTTTTCGCGGAGGAGAAGCAGAAGGGAAAATTCTGTCTAAGTATAAAATTCTGGAAAACAAAAGGACGCAGTTTGTTTACACGTAAGTACGAGTATTTTTTAAGTGAATTTTAGACATAATTTTATACATGAAACAATTTAAATTAAAAAAAAGACAAAAACACGTTCATGGACAAAGTGTACTGTCTGCAGAGAGGGAAGCAAAATTTGTTAGTTCCCAAAAGAGGAACGGATCTCGAACGGTGAGCAGTTTAAATTATATATTCATAGTGGAAAATGTGACCTAAAGTATTAAAAAATCCCTTATTAAAAAGTTTTCAAAAAACAGTGAAAGAGTGTAAAAAAAATCTTCTATAGATTTACATACATTAAAAACTGAAATTTTTTAATTATTGCAATGTAATCTTAATACGGGTTTATCTAAATATTTTGAATGTGAAACTAGTTGTGATTTTTAAATACTATTTAATTGAATCTTTTGAACGATAAATAATAAAACATCCAATTAAGTTAGAAAGAAAAATTTTAAAGAAAACTTTCGATAAACTTCGATAAATTAAAAATTGCAATCTTAAATTATTTAAATATATTTAAACAAACATTGTATCAATCAAGTCTAAAATTTTTGGAAAGGAACGTCGGGAAGAAATTTCAGAACTACTTCCATTTCTTGAGGAGGATATAATTTGTAATTTAGGATTAAGGAGGATATAATTATAATATATAAAGGCCACGCAAACGGAAAGAGCTCAGACAGCGGGGACGGAAAGAAAGAAGAAATTGACGGAAAAAAATAGAATTCTGAAAGCAAAATTAGACGAAATAGAATAGGAGACTAGGAGTTGAAAGGCCCATTTAGTTTAAATGGCCATTGAATTAGAAATATGTAGGGAAATGTTAAGGAGTAGTTCATTAAGGGAACAGTTAGACGCTCTTTTAATAGTTTTCGGCAAAGTTCCTCCTCAATTAGATGCCTGTATTAGGTGCAGTTTTTTAAATAGTAATCGCCATAGCCATGATGATTTTTTTGAAACTGAAGCTTTAGGTGTATTTTTTTCCTTCTTCCCGTCGATAGTACTTTGCAAAATTTTGTTACGGAACAAACCAGGAACCCCATTTCCCAAGATGCACCCAATGCAGCATAAAATCTTTAGAATTTAGAAGTAGGGGATTTTCATTTGAACAAAAGTTCGTGTCTGTTTCATGTGATGAAATGTCACTGAAATATCATTTGCAGTATGATGGGAAATTTGATTGGGTAATAGGTGTTGAAGATTATGGCGATGAAAATCCCACTTCGAGAATAGCCACAACAGCAATGACCATAATGGTGCAATGTATAGGTGGAGATCCTTGGTCGCAACAATTAGCTTATTTTTTAGTTAAAGGATCCTGTAAAAAATCCTCCTCAAAAAATATATTCTTGATCCTTTAGCCAACTGTAAAATATTTGACTAATTCCTTGCCATTTTGTTTGCGACCAGGGTACCAAATTATGAAATTTTGCTAATCAATTAGGTGTTTCAGCGTCAACGCCGTTTTTTAATGTTAGCCGTAGCCGAAACTGTTTACAAAACTTTCGGAACTAGGTTTTTTTTAAGTAGTCGCGTAAGTTGGTCGGATACTATTCATTTTATAAAGTAAATTCTAAGTCGAGTTATCGGTGTGCGCATAAATTAAGGGATGCTCATATTTATCCAAATACCTTCCAAAAAATGAAGGTTAAATTCGCATCTCAAATATTGAGATATTGGGTCGCTTCTGGCATGTTCGTTTCTTTTTTTTAATAAATTATTTGATATTTTTAATAGCAGTTTAGTTGGAGCTATTGTATCCACTAAAAAAGTGTTTGTAGGTTTACCTGAGCAGTTGGAGTTTTTAGATGAAGCCGATAAAATTTTAAAAACTATTCGGGTCGTAGATGAGTTAGAGAACAACACAACTAATAATTTTAGTTTTATAAAGAGGTGAGCAGTAAATATAAACAGCTTAAGATGGTTATGGCGATTTCTGTCATTATCAAGATTTCCATACTTGATAACTAAGCAACTACGTCAGGATAGCTTAGAACATTTTTTCGGGGAAATTAGAACCAGAGTTTGTACTAGAGTAACACCTTATGTGTTCTTTAGTTTGCTTAGGAAATCGTGGGGTTTAATAAAAGGAGAATGTGGACTACCTCTAGAACCAAATGCTACAGTAATTACGGAACATAGTAACAATGTTCTACTTAATGCGCGCATGATTCACTTTTGAACGATCTTTCTTGGAAGGGTTTTCAAGGCTTGTCACGGCATGAACACTCCCTTGTTAAATCCATTACTTTAGATAGTGGTTTAGAAATAAATTTAAAAAAAATTCATTTACTTATTTTCTCGGTTATCTTTATATAAAAAATTCCAAAATGTACATATGCCCCTGCCTCTACCTTATTTAGGAGATGAAATTCCTTCGGACGAATTCATCTTCATTCACCAAAATCAAATAGACAAATGCAACTTGGGGAAGCCGCCTGAGGAATTTGTTGTATTTGTAAAAGTCTTAAAAACAAGATTTCTAGAAGAATTCGACAGTAATTGTGATAAAATAGGTGTAGGAGAAATTCTTTTCAACAAAAAAAGACATTGTGCCCTTCTTGTGTTGAAAAAATTGTGACCCAAAAATAGTTATAGCCCTTTTCATTAGAATAAGGATTTATTTTTAACTACATTTCTAAATAGAGAAACTTCTTCCCAATTTTAAAAGTAAGGTTTTGTGTGTTTCTCACCCCCTTTTTTAGTGGTTACTATTATAATATATCGAAATTAAATCACAAAGTAATAAGTAAAGATTTTTAAACAGACAGGATACTTTGATTCTAAAGTTAGAACTAAATTTTAAACACAAATTAGAATTCGAAAATTATAAATTAAATTTTATATTATATTTATTATTTCTGTCATATAAATTAAGTGATATTGTTTTTGTTACTTTCTAGTTATATGTATATTTTAATGAATTGTTATCGTTTTGTTTGTTACTTTTATTTGTTTATGCAAATTAATTTTTTATAATGAGTCATATAGGCCTATAGGGGAAACGAGCACCCAAAACTAACTTCGGTAACGCGCCAGTTTGCGTACCTCGTAGGTGGTGTAGAAATCGCAAATTAAGCGTTTTAATAATCTGGCAACAATGCAAAATTGTGGAATAAGTTGGGTATCTCTTAATCTGTCTTTATCGATGTTGACGGTATATACGGACTGATTTCATTTACTTTGGTATGAAAGTAAAATATGTTTGAAAATATATTTCGGCGTAATTTTATCTATGCAACTAGCACATGAAGGCTGGGGTAATTCATGAGATGCGAATGCACTTATTTTCGACACCAAACTACATTAGAAATAGAAAAATATGCTGGCTTAATTTTGTTAAGATGTCTTACTTATATACGGTATAAAGTTAAACTAGGTTCGAAAATTATTATAATGGACCCACTCAACCGATTTTATCTATTTTTTACACAAGACGACATTATTATCAAGAAAACAGCGCACTTGATGTCATAAATATATCTGGAAATTTTACTGATATATTCGATGTAAACTCATCCATAGGCCAAAGGCACTTAAGATAATGTTATGCACCAAATTTGTTTCAAATTGGTCGAATAGTTGCAGAGATATGGAGTTCACATAAAAATTGGCGGCGCCAAGCCCATTGTCTAATTTTTATACCTATTCATTTGTAAAGCTACCTTAATATATTTAGGATACAATTAATACTTCTGACGTTTTTGTTTTGATAGTTTAGCACTTTTAATAGTTTTAAACATAACCTTTGTATAGGGGGTGGGTATGGTTATTATCCGAGTTCCTTCATTTTCACATTGTTTTTTAAAATGCTAGAAAGAAATGTTCCCACTAAATCTGGTTGATATAGCTTTCGTATTTTCGGAATATGTATATTAAACATTTCAAGGTGCAGGGCCTCGCCACACACGATTTTCACTGCTGTCATCTTCTGTACTAAACTTAATTTTGTATAAATTATATTTTTATATATATATATAAATTATATTTTTTCAAATAACTGCATTTTGTGGGCGAACCACGGCAATTTTGTCTATCCTCAATATCATTATTATATAAGTTATCAATAAAGAAAATGTATAAATAATATATACGTAAGTTACTGTTCGAAAGCGTGGAATGGGTATACATATTTAAAAAGAGATGTGCTGTGTATACGGAAACAAGATTAAAATATTTTTATGCAAAAATTTAGGTTTTTTACAAAATCAAAAATTAAAATCAAAAGACATATTCCAGTGAATCATTAACAAAATATGAATTGTAATATGTGATGGTTAATATTGTCCGATGTAATATAAATATATTTCAATGAACAAATTATTAAATAATGCACAGTTCGTTTCGTATCGTTACTATGAGATATGACGATTAGAATTTGGTTTCGTATGTTTTGTAGTTATAGCCAACTTGCAGAAAACACGTGCAAATATTACTTAAATCTTCATAAAAAGACCTTATTCTTAGTTTAAGTTACAAACTCATATATTAATCAGAACTAAACTGAACTATTAATAGAATAAAAAAATAGTGTTAGCTATAATAAAAAAATTGTTATCATAAAAAACTATAAAACGAAGTCTGACCCAAAGTATAATAGCTAAATGAACATTATTAAAAATAAAGAAAAAATTTTGAATGTCGTAATTGGGAGTAATATTGAGCAAGATGTAAAAGGTATTATGAAAGCCATTAATCATTTATACTAATATTTATATCGTTCAATAAAGAGCTAATTCATAAAAGTCATCTCGATTATATATATTGTGGCGAACACGAATTCCAGAATCGGCGATAACTTGCGAGAATCTACCAGACATCGAAACTAGTAGTTGTCAGAATGTTCGAATGGCTATCTGTTGGTAACGATCTACTGAATCGAAAGAGAGAATACGAAAGAGCTGCCTTAGTGGCAGTAGCACGCAGAGTGTTGCCAAGTAAATTTTTCTTGCAAAAGTTTACAAGTTGCAAGTGAATAAATTATAAGTAAACTCGAATGCAAAACGACTAATAAAGGGTTAAGTTTTTGAATAAGAAATAAAGAAAAGCGTATAGCTATTAAATTGTGACTTTAATTCAACAATCTAATGATCGAGCTCAGGGTAGAGTTTCAACGTAAACGAGTAATTTAGAAAATCCGTTACAGTTGGTGTCAGAAGTGGTTTTGTCAAATAAAGTCACATAAGAGATTATTTTAATAAAGGCTAAGTTTAATGAACTAAAGATTCAAGAACTAAAAAAAGACCTTGAGCAACGTGATTTGCCAACCAATGGAATAAAATCCGAATTGCAATCACGGTTGCGAGAGGCCATGGAAGCAGATAACATTAATGTTGACGAATACGTCTTTCAATCGGAACTAGAGGAATATAGGGGAATATAGGGGAAAGTGAAGAAGCTCAATGCTCATCAAAGGTTATGGAAGTGAATCGGATTTTGGCTGCAATGTCGCAGATGTCATCACAAATGCTTTCACAACAATCCCAATTGTCGTTGCAGTTGAGAGAGCAGGGAGGGCTTATATCAACGCAGATTTCAAGATAGGTGTCCTCACAGATAACAGAGATGTCGTCGCAATTGAAAGAGCAGGAGACACGTATATCGAGGCAGGTGTCAAAGGTGCAATCATGTCAAACTAAAACCTCCATCCTTCGATGACACAATTCCGTTCCAGATTTTTAAATTTCAGTTTGAAAAGACAGCAGCTGCAAATAATTTTAACGCTGAAGATAAATTCGCTGATTATCCGTTGCACTAAAAGGGTCTGCAGCAGAAATCTTAAAAACCATTCCCAATTGCGAATCAAGTAGTTATGAAACTTTGATGGGCGCAGTAGAAAGACGTTATGGTAGTGAACACAGGAGGCAAATCTTCCACATCGAGTTACAAAGTCGCCGCCAGAAAGCCAATGAGACCTGCACGAATTTTCTACGGAGATTGAAAAATTAGCTCATTTAGCTCATGCACGCAAATCCGTGGAATCCATGGAATCCATGGAGGACATAAAAATTCAGAGCTTCGTTAATGGAATACGGAAAGAGGCTACACGCTATGCTGCGTTAGCATGTCCGAAATTGGCGTTTGCAGAAACCGTCTCGAATGCTCTAACACACGAAACGGCTTCTCTGCTTACTAATCGCACATTTAAAGCTCATCAAATAGAAATGAGAGAACATATTTGGGTTAATCAGTTACTTGAAAAGATGCATAAAATACTGAAGAAATCTTCCGAAACATTTAAGAAATATAATGGCGGGGTTAATGCTTCAATTGCGGAAAAAGCGGTCATATTGCACGCAACTGTATTATCGAATCCAACCGGTCCAATAATCCAACTAGACGCAAACCCAAAGCTGAGGAGGATCGAACAGCTTTCAAATCAGACAAGTCGTTAAACTAAAGCGAGCCAGTCGAAAAGGGCACGGACTGATTTCCACAAGTGAATGCCCTGTAATATCCATCTCACAAATAAGTAGGAACACGAGTAACTTTACCGTTAATGGGTGTGTGGACGGAAAAGTGGATACGGCTGCATCACATTCCATAATTCGATCCGATCTGGTTAATAAAAAAATAAAACCACTAGCAGGGCAAAGTTATATACTGCAACTGGAGAAGATACTCAAGTTGTCGGGGAAGTAACGTGTGGGATCGTAATTGGAAAGGTAGCCGTGTTACACAATTTTATAGTGCCAGACTTCGTCGACGAAATCATAATAGGAGAAGACTTCTTAGCTAGTCAAGGGAGCAAAATCGACATGGAGAACAGGATAATGACTTATAGCAATATGGAAGTGCCATTCGTGTTCGGTTATGATAATAACCACTACATTAGACGAGTACTAATAACAAAAAAAAAAAACAATAGCTGATTCCACCGAAATCAGAAGCAGTTATTTGGGCAGAAATAGATGGAGACTATGGAGCGCACAGGTTGTGGGTTGTCGAGGCAGCAGAAGAATTTACACCAAATTTAATTATAGTAAAAAACTGGCCATGATGAAAAGACAAACGTGTACCAGTAAGAGTACTTAATAAGTTCAAGTCACCAATCCAACTTTCCAAAGGAGCTATATTAGGGCAGTGTCAGGAAATTGAGGCGGCGATAAATTGCGAAACACGTCTCGAAGAAGATTCCATGGGTGAAAGCACATCTTGTGTGAAATTCACGCACGGACCGAGCAACTACAGACAGAACATCAAAATAAGGCTAAAAAATTCCTTCTCAGATACTCCAACATATTTGATAAAGATGATTCGAAACCAGGCAGAACCAAAGTTGTGAAACACTTTGTAAATACAGGAGATGCGAGCCCAATCCGCCAGGCTCCTCGTAGCGTTCCATTAGTAAAACGTGAAGTTGTAAGCCAGACCATGAGTGAAATGAGCAAAAGTGGCGTAATTGAACCATCAGATAATCCATGGAGCTCACCTGTAGTACTGGTGAAGAAGAAAGATGGAAACATGATGTTTTGTATGGATTATAGAACGCTGAATGATATAACGAAGAAGGACAGTTATCCACTACCTAGAATGGATTTCACCCTGGACTTTTTATCAGCCACTAATTGGTTCTCAACACTTCTAAATAGTGGTTATTGGCAAGTGGAAGTAAGCGAAGAAGACAAAGAAAAGACGCAATTCGCCGCAATGCCCTTTGGATTATGTAACGCCCCTGCCACCTGTGAGAGACTTATGGACCAGATATTGAAAGAATTACACTGGAAGACCTGTTTCATGTACCTCGGACATATCATCGTGTTGGGCAAAAACTTCGTTGAACACTTCAGGAACCTGGAAGAGGTTCTCCAACGGTTAGCTATCGCTGGTCTAAAGCTGAGCCCGAGGAAGTGTTCCCCGTTCAAAAAGGAAGTTAACTACTTAGGACAGAAAGTAACAACGGAGGGCATTTGCACAGCCAGCGAAAAGATAGAGGCAGTAAAAGATTGGCCCCATCCTAAAAATGTACATAAATTGCGAAGTTTCCTTGAACTGTGCACCTATTAAACGACGATTCGTTCCAAATTTTGCCAGCGTAGCTAGCAGCCTCCATGAACTCAGTTATAAAGAACAGGAAATATCTTTCCAAACTCTGAAGAAATGGTTATATGCGGCACCAACGTTACCATATCCGGTTCCAGGATCAACATTTATTTTGGATACGGATGCTAGTGGCTATGCAATAGGAGGCGCCCTATCACAAGCCATTGGCGGTCATGAGAAAGTGCTTGCGTATTATAGCCAGACGATAAATAACCCACAGAAGAATTATTGTGTAACTCGGAGGGAATTACTGGCGTTGGTGAAGACTATCGAACATTTTCATAAGTACCTAGCTACATAGCTTCTACAATTCAGGAACCCAGAGGGGCAGTTTGTACGGGGGATTGAGAGACTGCAAAGTTATGACTTCTCTTTAGAACATTGCAATGGTAGTAGTCATGGAAATGCTGATAAGGTGTACTGTCGTCCCTATAATTTGATATTGATATTGCTCGAAAGCTGAAGAAGACGTCACAGATGTCCGAATAATCACAATGCCATAGTCGTTGTGGAACTGAACAAACGTCCAAGGAAAGTACAGTTGCAAAAGCATGTTGTGCACAGTGGAACAGTTTTAGTTGGTGCCCGGCTGCTTGCGTCGAGTATGGGAAAACGGAGAAGGGCAAAGCTCCCGAGCTCTTATGATTATTCCTAAAGTACGAATTCCCGGAATCCTCAACGAGCTGTACAACGGTCCAAGTGGAGGGCACATGGGAATCACGAAAACATTGGAGAAATTAAAGCAAAGGTTTTATTAGGTTGGTTGTCATCAATCAGTTACGGAGTGGATTGCAATTGTGCTGAACGCATTGTGGCTACAGTGCCGCGATCCAGGCCAGATTCAGCCGGTCATGGCTAGATGAAGCACAGCAATTCAGGGGCGCCACTCGAGCTAATTGCCATGAATGTAGCTGGTCCATTTCCCTCCAGTAATTCAAGAAACAAATAGGTTTTGATAGTCATGTACTATTTCAGTAAATTACCAGAAGTATACCCGATTTCTAATCAAGAGGCTGAAACAGTAGCGGATATATTCATCAACAACTGGGTAACGGGATATTGGTGTTCCAATAGAATTACATTCTGACCAAGGGAGGAATTTGGAATCAGTGCTAACTCAGGATATGTGTCAAAAACCGGTTATCCGAAAAACACGTACAACTGCATTATATTCGCAGTCCAATGGCATGGGGGAACGATTCAATTGAACCTTAGAAGAACATCTCAGGAAAGTGGTAGATAAGTTTCAAAAAGGTTAGGATATTCATATATCCTCGTTCCTGAAGGCTTATCGGTCTGCTAGACATGAAATAACGGGGCAGGCTCCAGCAAGGGTAATTTTTAGAAGTAATCTTCGGTTACCGATTGATTTGAAGTTCGGAATTAACCCCAATGGTCAAAGGAATACCAAGGAAGCCAACAGTATCCTAGAAGACGAGATGAAAGAAATACATGCTATGGTGAGACAGCGCACGCAAATCATGAGTGATAAAATGAAGGCAAAATACGACAAGGCAATGAACTCTGAAGGGCTTGCTGAATGAGATTTGGTATTGTTATATAACCCACACCGGAGGAAAGGTTTATCTCCGAAATTAGAGTACAGTTGGGAAAGACCACACCAGTTTTTAAATGACTCAACGATGTGGTATATCGCATACAGACCACTGGAAGACAAAGGAATAAAATTAAGGTATTTCATTTAGAACGGCTTGCAGTATATAGCAGCGGTAGCACAAATATGTCTAATCGGGAATCGATATATCTGATGAATGGATGTCACCATATCCAGAATCGGTGATAACTTGCCAGAATCAACTAAACATCGAAACTAGTAGTTCCCAGAATGTTCGAATGGCGATATTGTAGCGAACTCGAGTGTCAGAACAAAACAGAATCGACTATAAGTTGCCAGAATCAGCCAGAATGTTCGAGTGACGATCTGTTGGTAACGATCTATTATATAAGGGCTGCCGGAGTGGCAAGTGAATAATGAGTAATAAAGTGTTAAGTTATTGAATAAGAAATAAAGAAAAGTGTAAAACTATTAAATTGTAACTTTAATTGAACAATCCAGTGATCGAACACAGGGTAGAATTTCTACGATTAATTTAGAAAATCCGTTACAATATTAACCCACTTTGAAAATGAAAGTGTGAATCAAGTCAAACGTAATAAACCTGTAATTACATTGTAACAAAAACGTATTGTAAAGTAGAGAGAGTTAGTTAATAAATTACATAAACAAGCCAAAAAGAGGAGATGTTTTGTTATGAGAGAAACATTGATGTGATCAATAAGGAAAAATTACCCAAATTCATCGTCCGCAATGACATAACCATGTCGATGTTAAAACACGTAGGCTCGACGAGAGTAATATACCTCACCAATACCTCATCAACTTATCACTGAGTGGTCAGTCAGCCCCATTACTGAAACCTTGGAGACCGGTCAACATGGGAGAGTCTTATCGTTACATAATTCTTCTTTCCTAGTAAAGAATCTTGAGGACTTGCTACTCCTAACTTTCACACATCATCTGAGCCTAGGAGATTCCCAAACGTGGTTTTCGTAACGGCCACCACCACCACACAACCACCACATAAGATAGCACCACCACAGCAGTTAGCTTCATAAACACCCAAATAGCTCGTGGTCTCAATTAAAGACTATCCTGTGAGAAAACCATCTTAGAAGCGATGGACTTGTCAAAAGCTTTTTATACAGTCAATCATATAACGCTGCTAGAGGCTGAGGAGTTTCCATTACATCATATGATGATATTGCACGATATTGACGTCGGGCAATGAAATTGATGACATGTGTTTGAAAGTGAACGCCTATCTTCATTACCTATCTAGTTTTTATTACTGCAAGAACCTAACATTCTTACTTGCTAAACTCAAAGTAATTATATTCACTAACTGGACGAATAAGTACAGACGAGACCTTAACATTTTTGTTAATGACATTAAAATACCGACAGTGAACAACCCCAAAAGTTTTAGTGTTACGTTTGATAGTCTGCACTCTTTCACTCCGCATATGACAGCTATCATTACCACGATACAGAGCCGGAACAGGAGTCTGAAGTCGCTAGCCGTTGCACCTTGAGCAAGGACAAAGAAACGTTGCTAGCAACTTACAAGGTAATTGGCAGGCTGGTCATAGCCTGGTCAAATATACAGCACCGATATGATCGCCTAGGTGCAGAAGAATGCAGCTGAGGAAGATATAGACTTGCCAGGACACCGCACTTTGAATAATCATAGGATGTCTCTGGACGTCCCCTATCTAACATTTATACAGTGAGGTCAATATGCTTCCGGTTAAGCAGCACAACGAACTCCTCTCCAAGCAGTTCCTGCTAGGATTCTTTCGCAGAATACATCCTTGCTGCCACCAGCTCGGAGCGGAACCGCCTCCTTGTAACATTAAGAGATCATTCCTGAAATACGTAATCAAGATGTAGCACTATACCGACCAAACTCCAGAGGCGACTGACTTTAGAGAAGTACCGAACGCCATTCACAGTACAGCTATTAATATCTTCTCTGAGTCCCTCCCAGTGAATGGCGTCCATGTGGTCCAAATATCTCCCATCGCAGAACAAGACCTTGATATAGCCGCCTGAAATCGGAGTGACAATTGCCTAACTTCGTTCTGTATTCTGTTGCAAATTAAACTCCTACTTATCTAGAATTGACCCCGACATACCAAACTTATGTCCTGTATGCAAAGAGTACCCGCATGACTCTAACCACCTCTTTGCATGCCACATGAAACTAAATCACCTAACAACCCCTTCTCTACAGTCCGATATCGTCGAAGCAGCTAGGGTTGAGTAACTTTGATAACGGTTAATTTAGCGCTTCCTCCCAAACACAGATGGTTGAGAGATATTCGATTCGATATTAAAGTCGGGATATTCGCTACAACAACAACAGCAAAACTGTGGTAGGAGCTGCTTTATACTAAATCGTCAGAGGAAAACTACAACCTTTGGGCTTTTACTCAAAGAAGTTAACAGATGCTCAGCATAAATGTAACACCTACGATCGCGAACTAAAACTCATATATCAAGGGGTTTGCCATTTCCGATATATGATCAAAGGTTGCAGCTGCTTCGTAGTTACGGACCACCGACTTTTGCTATATGCCTTCCTGTTAAAAACTTGAAAAAGCACCACCTAGGCGAATGCGCCAATTAAATTTTTATTAGTCAATTCACCACCAACATTAGATTAATACCGGGGTAAGACAATGCTGCTGCTGACTTCTTATCCCGCATTCGCTTGATTGAACAGATCATTGATTACTAAAAGATTGCATGTGCCCTGTAGTGCGACGAGGAGCTTCAAAAACTACAATCTGAACACTGAGATGTACATCCATTTAGAGCTATGTTTATCTATTTAGAACTGAATTTAGATCTATTAGAACAAAATTATATTAATTTTTTTCGTTTAACAGCTTACATGCGACACAACAATGAAACGTAAGAAGTTTCGAAAGCTAGTATTGTCAATGATCCACATTTACGCACCCAGGCAATCACGCCACACAAAGTTAATCACATATCATTTAATCTGAAACATAAGCTCTATGTTATTTATTCCAAGTTTTTTATCAAGCAGTTTCAAATAAAATTAAACATCCTTTAAAGCTAAAATGAAGTTAAATAAAGTTTCAATGCTCCAAAAACTTCTAAATGTATATTTACATATTTACATCCATACATACGGCATAAAAACAGCGTGTTATTATATATGCATTACAAATTAATAATAAAAGTATTACTGATTCAAATAACACAAATACAAAAACAAATAAAGCTATATATAACAACAGCAATTAATAAATTTCCGTGAATTTTTTTTTATTACAAAAATAATATATGCATATCGAAACATGAATAGAGAATCATTTAAATTATGAAACAGAAAACAGAATATTAAACAAAAGATATATATGTATATTTACATACAATTGAACTAGTAAAATAAGTCTCCACATTAAAATTAAGATATGAGAATGAAAAAATATTGACCGATAATGAAGGAACGGTTCTCATGAACTCAGCTCAAAAAAAAGGAAAACAAATATAAAATTTATCAGGTAACAATCTCTGTTTCTAGTTGTTTGTCGTTTTTATGGATACCAAATATGGAAATGGACTGAGACTCCATTCCGGTATATATATATATATGCAACAATAAACAAAAATCGCTACTATTATGGGGACAATTGGTCTCATATCGAACGTTTCCAACGTGGAAATTATTGAAAGAATTCCTCATTATCTGAGGATTGGGTAAACCACGACGTCAACAGAAGCTTCATTAAATTCAAAACAGCAAAACCAGAAAATCTATAAACAAAAAACTCCGAAAATTACAAAAGAAAACCATGTTGCTCAAGAGCGTCACAAATTGAAACTCTCAGTAGCGAAATTGTGAGCAAAGCATCTCGTTCTCGTTTCTATTGAATATAGTCTCTATTGAACATAGTCTCCTTTGAATACCTAGGAGAGCTGTTCAAACCAAGAGCCTTAAGAGACCAAAAATCATAACGATCGTTTATTTCGTTCAGAACTCAAAGTAGATTTAAACTGACAATAAAACAAACTAATTTTGAAATTACGGAAATGGGAGAAGAGGAGTCTCTAAATCAATCTGTCCAATTAATTTAATTTTAATCCAATCGGTCAATCGAATCATAGCTTAAGGTACAATATATATAGCATGTTCTAAACTATTATGTAAGTAGCGAGCCATTGCAAAAGTTTTCACATCTAGAAAATGGACAAATACACTATTGTACTTGTCCAAAACACCACATTTGAATGAATACTAAGTGGGCAATTCCTAGAAATATTAAGAATAACTAGCAATACTTTTAGACCCGTCAGACAGCACGTCTTTCGCCAATTATGATACAACGAAATTTGGATTGCGATTAGACGGAAAAAGCTGAGGCGAACAGGTGAAATTGCTTTACTTAGAATAATTGTCTTAGACTCACAATGCTGACGGTTTCAGAATTTACACGATAGTTCGCAGAGAAAATTTCCTCAATAGATAAATTACTCGTCCGAATACACAGTCAAAAGGATCGCCTCTGGGAAGTTGTATTACGAAACCACAAATACATGGGCATACTCAAAATGATAGTACGACCACAAGAAACTTGTCCATGGTACCACCGATATACCGTCCGTAGTCATCGCGCCTATTTAAGGGCAATGACTCATCTATAATATTATACGTTATGTAGATGTATTTTTTATCTGGATCTAGTAGCATTGTTACCATGGGATGAATTAAGAAGAAACAGATCAATAATTGTTTAAATGTAACTCATCAAAATGAAAGTGTTAGAACTGTTCTGATGGATATAAGAATGCAAATTAAAACATTAAAAATCATGTCAGCTAATATGATATAATAATTTTGAAATACAGTAGTTTACATGAACAAATTGTAAATTGAAAATGATATTGAATTGAACTTGAACGACTTTTAAGTAATGGAGAATTTGAAAATTTGCAAACGCGTATTATATAGAATAAATATTTCTGAAGTAATTGCGGCGATCAGAAAAGTTTTGATTGAAAAGTAAACTAATAATTGAGAGCCTTAAGTGTTTTTTTACTTTTAAATTATAAATATGATGAGTGGGAAATACATAAGTTTGGGTTTATACACAGAAACTTTTGTTGCTCACCATCAGGAAATTCTCTTTTGGTGTTGCCAATTGTATTCACTCGGGTGACTCGAGCTGTTGTGCAATTTTCTACATTCGATTTAAGCAGTACACAAAAAAGTTTTCCTTAGCTAATTTTCATCTTTATTCGCCATTTTCTAAAATATTTCTATTATCTTATGTATATTTGTATACGCATTTGCATATTAAATACGAAACATAGATGATAAAAATAATATTCCCCAACATATTGTAAATATTTATTTGAAGCCGAGCGCAATTGCAACCATTCAAAGAATTTCGAACTGAAAACAAATGCCGAAATAGGTACCAGCGAACTGTAACAAACAAAAAACAAAAAGCGTTCTGCCCGAGCACAAGCAACTCGGAGTCCTTCGTTTTTCCTCGACGCCCCCTCGCTAAAAAATTACGAGCCGTGGCAACAAAATTCTGTTTGTCTGAATCCGCAATTACATCACACGTACACTTACGCTCTTTCGTTTAGTCCATGGCACAAGAGCAGCAGCGAAATTATCAGCTGTTAAAACGTAAACAATCCTCTCAGCTATGAAGAACTTGCAAGGGTATTCTGGCGTTGAGTCTCTTTCGGCATCCAAGATGGTCGAAAGTGATTTAATTTTGTTATTTTCTTTAAATTTGTTGATATGTTGCTCAAAATATATTGTTATATGAAAATATATAATCTTTTTTCTATACGAGAGGAGTTGCTTTTAATAGTGACTCTTAAAGAAGTCAGTATTATTATATATAAAAGTAATTTAACTTAATACGTATGCCTATTTTTAACAATAGTAGATTAATAAAATTTTACAGTAAAAAACTGGTAGGTGCTTATAAGCAACCATGTGAGATGACCCAGAAAATGCGTGTACTACGAAATTGCTTACTAATTTTATAATGCTGCAGATTTACATTTCACAAAAAGCTCGTAGGCATGGTCTCGACATGAACATGGGCATTATATGAGAGTTGATATATCGGTGTTGGGTGGAATTATAGCAAATATATATGAAATCGTAAATATTTTAAAAGGTGATGAGTATACCATACCACAACCGTAATGATTCACATACAAAAGAACCAAATCCGAAAGATAAAGAAAAACGTATCTCAAAAAGTTAAGTTTCTTAAAAATATTTCAAATAATATTATAAATAAAGTCTTTGTACCGTAAAATTTCTTCAATCACTATAAATTTTATTAAAATAAATAGAATAGTACAGTGTTGTACAAGTTTTATTTATATCAAGCTATTCACAACAAAGAAGAGCAGTGATTATTTACAATGGCCATTCAACTACTTTGGCATAAGACGATATTATTATTGATGTAGTTCAAGCTTGTGAGCATGCTTCTTTGGGTTCTGCTATTAAGCCTAAATTGGCTTGCAAGACGCCTCCTTGTCCAGTATCATTTCACCTACCTTCATTCTATCACCTACTTAGCTAATACATAAAAATTTTATTTATTTTATTACATTTTAAACATTCTTTTTGTACGCTTACATAAATTTTGTGCATTTTCGACATCACCATGAGGAATGCAACTAAGCATGTATTTAAAAACGAAACCTAAGTGCTAAAATATAAAACGTAAATAAAATGTGTAACAAAATCAAATCAAATCAAAAAACAACATAAAATAATGTATACCTTAATTCAAGAAAACTTTAGCTCTATAATTACGTATATATATGCATACCTTAAAATGCTAAATTTGATTTCTTTGTTCAAATGAATTTTTATCACTTGTAATATCAATTTCTGTTACAATAGTTTTTTCTTCTGGTCCACCCATTGTAAAATGTATTGCAACTTTATGTTTATCTATGAAAAATTAAAATAAAACGCTTCAAAAATGAATTTCGTATATTTATTACCATCAAGATGACATAATTCAATCAATTGTTAATACCAAAAAACATTACTCTAATACCAAAATTGCAATGCCTACTAGCAACAACATTATGGCGGTTTTGATTCTGCACAACCCATTTTGGTGAATATGAACTACGGCCAGAGAACTTACAAGTTTAGTTTACACAGAGAACTCACAAACATAGAGAAGGCGCAAATTGAATTTTGTATGATGTTCGATTAGCTCGTGTACAGAGGCTGAAAAACACCGAGTAGGGAATTCACCGTTCTCTAACATATTCGCTATTTTATAGGGAAATATGTTAAATTCGCTGTTACCAACAGAAAATAGCGATCAGCAAAATTTTGTATATGAGGATAGGGTTGAAATATGAATATGAATAGGAATTTTGCATTCAGAATATGAATGACAAATTATAATTTTTAATTAATATTATTTATTTAATTTATAAACAAAAATAATAGAAATTAAAATAAATTAAAATTTATTAGAGAAATAATATAAATGAAAATAGACTGAAAATAAGTTTTTCGTTTTTTATTCTTCTTAGATCTGAATTTTCTAAATGAATAAAAAATTAGAATTTTCATTATTTTTAACAATTTTGGTTTTCTTATAAATGAAATGTGCTCACACGTATGGATTCGCATGCACATATTCGAGAACAGCATTTATTTCATTGGAAAAATAACATGCCAAATACACAATATAGTTTTACATGCATACGTACATATGTGTGTACGCATCACCAGGGAATCTCCTGGTTTCCCCTTGGCTTCCCCCTGGTTTCATATGCGCAATCGCAAACAGACAAACTTGCGCGAATGAGAGACAAACTTTATACAAATGTACACTTGTATGTAAACTACCACGAATATCCCAAGCATCACGAGAACAACAACAACAACTATCCAAACTCTTCTCCCCGCTGCAGGCGTCACTGTCCACAACCTGTTTCCTCGGCACGATGGTAAAAAATTGAAATCATATTTTGATGCTGAAATCAAAGTGAAATGTGGCAACAATGCAGACAGCTTGCCAAAAATCAGAAAAGCATCAATATTCATATTTGTCTAACCAACTGTGATAGAAAAACAAAATATACGCAAAAAACAAAACTTTGATCGAGATTCGAACTTCAGCCTCGAAGTATGCGCAATCGATTAACTCTCACGCTAGATCATATAGGTGATCTATATGATGATTATAGATAGAATTTTGATAGAAGAAGAGGCTGATTCCTATAGTATATCAATGTCATATCAATATCATTTTGTGCCTCAACAGACTTGACTCTGAAAAATGTGGTATATGACAAAAGGGCACGCTGCTTCTGAAGTAAATATCAGAAATTGTTTGAGTTTATGATTTTTACCATCCTGTGAATAACTATGAATTTCATCGTCGGTTTAAACTTTAAAGAATATTGTTTTTGTTGTCAACATGTAGTTTTTTCTGAAGGTTAGTCAAAGTGAAGAATCTGAGGAATGTACATACGTACATTTTTATTCGAATGTATGTAAATTCGTAGGCACATTTTTACATGCATGCATAGAGAAATAAAAGCGCCTGTATTTATATAGATATACATATATATCGAAAATATAGTCCAATCGTATACTCATATTTAATTAAATTCCCAAAGATCTATGCATGTACATATAAATGCATACTCCTCAATATATAGTTTTTAAAAAATGATAACATATATTTGGTTAAAATTTTAATAAATAATTATTAAAATAATAAATATTGACATAACAAGGACAAGAAAATTCCCGTCGGCAAATCAATGCTAATTCGACTCCTTAATTGCATCATATGTATAAATTATTTATATAAATGCTTCGAAATATTTTTTATTCATAATTCTTTTCATTCATAGTTCAGCATAAATTGAATTGAAATAAAAAATTTAAAAATTAAATTTAATTTAAAATTAAATTAAAAAAAAAAAAAATGTTAAATTAAAATTAACATTTAATTAAATTTTAATGGAATTTAAAAAATACACATAGCACATAGCTATATGCATTCTTTGGCTTCCTCATCAGAATTCCCTGGTTGAGAATGTTAAGAACAGAAAATGCGTAATTTGTACAGATTCCCTTCTGCTAAGTATGAAAACAATGTTAATTATCTTGAGATAACTCCCCTCGTTGTGAGATGAATTCCCCCGTTGAAATTTTTCGGACTTTCGCTGTCAAACCTGCACCTTCTCTATGGTTGTAAGTTCTCTGGAATAGCATCTCTAACGGTAAACATTTTGCCGTAATAACTTTTAAATAAGTGTCGGAATTTTTTTTTCTTAAAAAGAACTTAAATAATAAAACTGGCTGAAATTCGGTAAAGCTATGATAATAAAAGGGAGTTAGCGTTCTAAAAAAGGAAGTTAAAATTCCAAATGAAGGTAAAATTCCAAAAAAAATAAAATAAAAATTGTGCAACAAGCTTAAAAAGAGAAATTGAAACCGAACCACCGAAAAGGAAATACACCGGAAGCTTATCACTAACAACGTCAACAAGTATATTTCATATATGCTTATATATGTTTTTTATAATACTCAAACCTTAAAATAAAAATAGCAGAACTAAATGCTATTAAAATAAATCAAATATTTGAAAAAAAGCTATGGGCATTTTACGGAGATAGAAATTACTTACGAACGTTTTAAATCTAGCAGACAGAATTTACCCAGTTCTACAAACGTATGTTGCATTTTCTCAAACTCTATTCTCTGATATCATTAGAAGTCGTATGAAAAGAAAAATAAGATAAGTTGTGGAGTTAATTCCCATGAAATATCTTGGAAGGATATTAAAGCAGTCCTTGCTAACAACTTTGGATAACGTAGGGACGTAAAAAACTGTCTAACGGAAAACGTCATGGAAACAACTGAAACTTAGAGTTTTAAATTTACTACGAAGTATTAGGCGCTGCAACATTCATTAGTGAGCAACAATTTGTGTAAAACCTTTCACATTTTCAAAAATAAAATACCCGAACCAATGAAAACAATCTTGAATTGTCGTAACCTATTAACTCTTGAATCCGCAATGGAGATACCCTATGGACAATATGCATACACAAAAGCATCACCCCAAAAGACTTTCACTAACGGTAGTGGACAACTAAATAACAGCAGAAACTTTAACCGACAGAGTAAATATAATAATAACAGGAATTTGAACCAACAGAACGACTATAATGATAATAACAGAACCTAAACCAACAAAACAATTATAATAATAATAGAAACACGAATAATAATAACAATAACACTTGAGAATCAGATAAAAGGAATTTCTGAAATAATATCGATCAGCGAACTATAACCGGAACTTTAACGTTACCAATACAATAGCAACTGGAATAATAATCCGTACATCAGGAATAACAGTGGTTACCAAAGAAACAACCTAGGAAACAAAAACCGGAATAACTATAATACAAATGATAACTACTAGAATAATAATGAGAACCAAATTAAATTACTAATAGTAATGATACATAAATCAAAATGCCAAGAATACCAAACTCCAGCATCCGCCGAACCCATGGATATAGGAAACATTCAGGCAGTAGTAAACGAACCAACGAATTTTGCCTTACCAGTCTCAGAAAAGTTTTACCATATATAAAAATTAAAACAAGACTCGGATCCTTCAAATGTGGTGAATACAGTGGTCTTTCTCCCTATAATTAGCTCTGTACTGTACTGTAGTACTAAATAACATAAAAGCGATCCAACGTGTAATCCAAATTAAAGAAAAGTTAGCTATCCCAACGTTTAAAGAATTCGGAGAAGTAGATCAAAAACTAGTATTCCTTGTATGTGAGTTCCACAACGAATTGGACGGATTAGGAAATAGAGTAATTAAAATTATTAGAATAGGAAATATTATTTTGGGATCACTGAAAGCAAATATAAGTTGCAAAAGTAATAAACTCCAAATTAGAAACAACTTTTTTCACAGATCAAAACGAAAACAAACAATCGGAAGCATAGAACGAAAATCATACCCGAATCGAAGTCTGTAGCAAAAAAAATAAATAAATAACATAGAAAAGAATGGTAATGTAAACGAAGAGTTCTATCCACGAGTTCAAAATCATGGTTTCAGAAATGTCTGTACATATTCGCTAGACTAACATGACAAACACTTAAAAGAGCAGAAGAAAATGTGGGACACTTAAATTTAGAAGAATAAAAATCCCTAACACCAATGATAAAGAGTAAAAGATATATTTCACTCTGAAAATAGCGACCTTTCTTTCTCTAATAAAATAAAACATTTATATTTGAGCTGAAAATTACATACCTCTCGCAATTAAAACTTAACGATATCCCTATGTATACAGGGGAGAAGTACAAAAACTGATTAAAGAATTATTAGGAAAAAGGATAATCAGACATAATCATTTCCCATATTCGGAACCAGTCTGGACAGTTTCTCAAAAAAATTTAGAAAAATAAACGAAACAACAATTGACGGTTATTACCAGAAGTACGAAGTAGAGGAATCCTACGCGCATAAAACTGCATTTAACGCTGAAGGAGGACACCATGAATTCCTCAGAATGGCGTATGGACTGAAAATAGCCCCAGGCCACGTTCTAGCTGAATATAACAATAAAATTTGTCTTATATGTATAGATGATGTATTTGTTTTTTCTACTTCGTAATGCTCAGTTAACGACTCAATAAATAAAGTGCTTGAAAATCTAAAAGAATCAAACCTAAAATTCAAGTTGAACATGTAGTATATAATGAAGGAATCAAAGCCAACCCCAAAAAGGTACTATGTGTTTTAAAACTTCCTTCATCACAAATACCCAAAGAAATAAAACAATTTTTAGGTATAAAAGGGTACTATGGTAAATTCATAAAAAATTATGCTATAATAGCAAAACCCATGACCAGAGACTTGAAAGCAAATATGAAAATCAATTTAAATGACTAGCAATATATAAACAGCTTTAACTACTTAAAAACTTTACTTACTAAAGACCCATTATTAGCTTACCCAGATTTTTAAAAAAATTTCTCTTTACAGACTGATCCATCAACATCTCTCTAGGAGAAATCTTATCCCAAAACGAGTACCCCATTTGGTATGCTAGTGGTACCCTAAATGACCACGAAATGAATTATAGTACAACAGAAAATGAATTGCTTGCAATAATTATATATATATTTTTTTATTTCAAATAATCAGGCTTTTCTACAATACAATTTTTTTGATCTTATGGGAAGTTAATTAAAGCAAAAAGTTTTAATCATGGCACAATACTGAAGAACTCTTTGCAAGATCTGTAATAAGGTGAAATACTATCGCAAACATATAAAGACAAAGCTAATAATTTCGGAAACACCAGGTAAATCAGGCGGAATAGTTCACATGGATGTGAAATAGTATACAAGTCATTATTTCTAACTAACATTGGGATTAAAAGCTATATCTTTCCAAAAGGGAGAACTAAGTATAGGTACACATTAGATGTCCAATAAAAATTATACGTCCAACGCAGATGTTGAACGCCTGCACAAATATATAAATGAGCACCTCATATTATTAAAACACTACCCCTGCAAAGATAATTTTCTATAAAAATACTAAACATTCCGCTACAGGAGAAAACGCCAAAACCTTCATAAAAGGAAATATTAAAAATCAAAATTACGTAAAAATGAAATAAAGCATAATCTAAAAAAATGGAAAAGTAATAGAGAAATTGAGCAAAGATAGAGAAGACCCCTCATTACAGACGGGACCGATTTCCGTAAAAGAAGTCAGATTAAAAAAGAGTTACGCTAAATTTAGAAAAATAATTGTGTAAAATGGATACGAAGCACATAGTAATCCAGCTGAACACAGGTATTACAAATCCAACATAAAAGGATTAAAAAATTCCATAAATTATAATAAAGTAAGTAAATATAACACAAAACCCCAAAGTGATTCCATTAACACTACTAATTCTACCACAGGTAACAAACACCCAACGGATAGAAGTACAAAACATTAATGAAAACTTTGAACTAATTTTACTAAAGATAGAACAAATTAAAATAGTAAACCAAACGTACCAAAAGGTAGTACATATAGTTACCATAACAGCATTTGAAATAAGTCAGGAACATCTTGGAACTAATATAAACATTTTAAGAGTGTGCGTACGTGAGACTAAACGATGAAACGTTAAACACACTAGAAAACAACTTTTTATTATTAGAAACAAAAATTAAAAACTTAAGACCACAATTTAAAACCAAAAGAGGACTAATAATCATATCAGGAAAATACTAAAAATAATACCAGTGGAAACAACGGTCAACAGAGACGAACAACTAAGGAAAGAAAGAAGAGAGGAAATAATTAAATGAAGTAATAATGCAAATCAGATCGCCAAACAGTTAAATATACTTAAGGAACATATACTTCTTTTTTCAGAAGAATTATGAAGCAATTATGAAGTTATCTTAACTAGAGAACTGAACGTCCTATCATGAAATATTCAAATAAAATTGGTTTTTAATTTCAAATAAAACTAGTTTATAGTAGAGCAAGATAAAAATATTGCAGATACATGAGGAAATGAGCTGAAATTTTTCTAATTATAAATCACATCAAGAAATTGGTGAAGGATTAATAGTAGCTTAAAATGTAAAGAACATAGAATTAATAATCAATTGTAATAAACACAGAATCTTATTTAACAAAAATAATCCAATTGATAAATAAGTGAAACTTACGAGTCAAACGAGGAAAGCATAGAGGATTTCAATTCAGTAAAAGTAACATAAATAAAAAATTAATTAGAGAAGCAATTGACTTCCACAAATACAAATAATCAATTTACAATTCTAACGCGATAATTATAAACCTCATTCTAATACTAATAATTATTACGCTAATTAAAATCTAAAATAGATTTATAATTAATTATTCAAAATTTCGCCAGTGTCTCCTTCTAAGGGTCGGCGAGTTATGTTTAACCACAACAACAACAAATCGCAAGTAAGTAAGAAAAGAAGTAAGGATTGGCTAAGTTCGGGTCTAACTGAACATTTTATACTCTCGCAAAGGCGGGGATATGCTTTCGGATGCATAACTTTATATTAAAAAATGTTGCGGAAGAATTCGACATTGATTATTCGACGAATTTGTCAATAGATTGCAATCATATTTGGCATCTTATTAAGTTATATTACACGTCATAGACTCACGTACTTTCATTGCTATATTTTGCTTCGTGTTCGTAATGTCTATATTAAAATCTACTAAATTCTCTCAAATAATATATATGCGATATAAACTCCACCAAAAAATATTAATGGAATATATTAGATACATGAGGAAAAAGTCAACCAGAGAAAAGGAAATCGTTATATTACGAATAAGCGCTTAGATCATGGTCTAGACCGATGTCATTCATATTCAGCGCTAAACCATATTATATTTAAGAAAACATATCCGCTTCTATTAATTCTTTAAAACATCACACATATTTACCAACATAAACAGTTTAAATTCAGCTAGAAAGTCGGGAATCATAATATATTTTAATATATTAAAATAATATATAATATGTTTGGTTTAGTTGAAGGCCTGGACTGAATGGTATATGAGAAAAAAGTCAGACAGAGAAACGGAAAACATTATATGTTATTGCAAGACACATTTTTTTGAGAGAACATAATTATTTAATTTCATTAAAATATCAAATATATTGACTAACGTAAACGATTTTAAATCAGTTGGAAAGTCGAAAATCCCGATATCGGGTTTAGGGGAAGTCTGGATTGATTGCCATAACTTTTGTCATTACTCAAGTGCTCTAGAGAACTGTAATGTAATAGATGGGAGCTAGGATAGTTCCTTGAAAAATTTCACACATTTTCGACATTAAACTGTGGTATATCCAATATTATACGCTCATTTAATTTTGCTAAGTTATCTTATATCTTGGTCGACACATACTGTATGAAGCCAACCGAATGTTTGAAATTCTTATATTGGGTATATTGAGACAAGAAAAAGTATTGATTAGATAAAGTCTACTTTATATTAGGTCTATGGGAGCTAGCAGAAGTATTTACCCGATTTTCCCCATTTTTGCCTGAAGGGCACACTATTATCATGAAAGCATACTCCTCACTGCGATATCTCACGGAGTGACCAATATTTTTGGTATAGTCAAATAGAGGCACTGAGGTCCATATATTGGGTATCTGAAGAATCGAAAAATTATACTTCAATTTCGACCGTTCTTACACATGAGATGACATACCTTGAAAGTACTATTTGTGCTAACTTTGATTAAAATATCTTAACTGATTTACATACTGCAAAATGAGATGTAGTGTTTGACTTAAAAGTGGGCGGTGCCACACCCATTGGTAAATTTTTACACGGATTCCTGTGCTTCCCTTCGTTACCATCTTTACGTAAGATCTAATGTTGTTGATATGTTTCTACATAAAGTTAACACAGTTTCAGTAGTTTTCAATATAACCTTTGTATGGTACGTGGGCGTGGTTATAATCCGATTTGATCATTTTCCCAGTGTATGAGGATATGCTAGAAAACTTGTTCTCAGCAAGTTTGGTTGATATAGCTTTAGCGGTTTGTGAGATATATACAATAAACCTTTTGGGGCGGGACCAAGCCATTTTTTTAGATTTCAACTAACAGATGCTAGTCCCTACTGCGATACTCTGTTTTACTTACCCTAAAAATTTGTTGCTTAGTTATAGCTTTTTATACTTTTGCGATTAACGACGTTTTGTGGGTGTGGCAGTAGTCCCATTGCTCCCATCTGCAATACCAACCTTCTTATTGCGACGGAGAACACGTGTATCATGTATATATATATATATAACTCTATATCTATCTCGATTAGTTTTAGGTGTTGCAAAAAACAACAATTAGGTGAACAAAACTAATATATTCGGTTCCAACATGATGCGAGAATAAACATTACGTGTGAGAATACAATAAAATATATAAAGCAAATAGACGCAAGCAATTTTTAAAAACACAGATGAGTACATAAATAATCAAAATTTTTCAATAGTATGTCTTGTCTATGTTTTCAATATAATGTAATAATGCATTAACATAGAAAACTCTGTATAAAAAAGCAAAACAATTCATAATAAAATATCACAATTTTATGAGAAACGTATTAAATGAAAGTATTTCTCATTTATAGCAAAGAATAGCTAAAAACCTTTAGTTGCTCAAATTTCTTTAAAATCTGTGTCGCTTTTAGCGGGTTTATTTCCAGCATTCCGCCTTTTTTGTTATCAAGTGTTCAAAGTTCCTTGATCTCTGTCGCTACCACCTTAATTAGGATATGCGTTCGACAAAAAAATGAGGGAGTTTTGAAGGGAATGAGTAAAGGAAATGTGCCCTGCGCGAAATGATCCATTACTATGAATCCTTTTTATTTTCATGTATTATATTTTGTGTTGTAGGTTATTTAAAGACAAAGAAGTTAATGATTTTGGGATCCAATATATTTCTTTTCTCAATAAAATATATAAAATTAGTAAAGGAATTCGGTCACTGAAAGATTGAGAAACATTTTCAAAATCTTAGGTTATGGAGTTCTTACTGTGTACATTTACTTTCATGCTCATCTACACGGTCATAATTCCTCTCCTGCCGATCACTGATATAATATTTCACAATCCGAAGATAACTTCATCGATTTTTTTTTTGTTACTTTCGTAACTTGTAATTCCTTTCAGAATATAATTCCTGTCTCAGAACTCACTCCTTACAAACACAAATTACACACTATGCTTACCATTTTTAATTTTACACCTTACATATTGTACATACACAAATACACATCTATTTAAAAGCACCGGCGGCGCCAATTTTATCTATTTTCTATACCAAATTACTGATTGCCCCAAAGAACATGCTCACTTAATTGCCTTCCACATATATTCCGTATAAAGACAACCAGAGTAATAAAAAGCATTTTTGGAAGCTTGAGGAAGGTTGTTTATAATATTTTGGACAGTTGAACGACTTTTGTTGTCAAGTTTTTCTATTTCACCTAAAGACTTCCCGTTTTTACGATGCTGTACTTCCAAATTTCTTAGATTTATTGGATCTATTGGAAGCTCCTTTCCACGAACCATTGTGAGTGCGTTTAGGACACAACTAACACCTAATGATAACAACCGCGGACTAAATTTCTTCAGAAATTTAAGTAGGCAATTTACTTATAATCATAAGGCTTGGCGTCAATATCGGTACTCATAACGCTTTAAATATGTCTACGGTATGTTAATTTTTGACTGTATTTTTGTATGTATTTTTTCTTTGAACTGAAATATTCTGCACATTTTACGTTTGTTTTTACGGGTTACTGCGTTAAATAAAGTAACAAATTGTGACATTATCAATAGTTAAAAGGTATTTATAAGAATTTACATCTTGAAAAAAATATTAATGGTTTTAGACGTGAACATCAGCTGTATGCTAATTTTTGACGCTGACTGTATATTCAATATAAAGACAACCAGAATAACGATAAGCATTTTTGGAAGCTTGGGGAAGGTCTCTTATTTCACAACTTTTTAAGATATCTCACATTTTGACCGATAATTTGACCGACATTTTGAACCGTAGTTAAACCAACGAAAAATCTGTTAAATGTTCTAAAATAAAAACAGTTAATCATGCGTGTGTTTGTCAGCTGGTTCGAGGTCATTCGTATTTTTATTTGTAAAAAAGTTCAATGCTTTATTCGGTGTGTATAATTAATTTCAAATTATTTATTTCGTAATCTTATTCGGAAAGAGAAATCCTTTAATAACTAACTCAGTGTTATCAGTTAATAACTAATTGTTTAATAGTGGTGCGAGCGTTCAAAGTGATGAACTGGATATATTTCTATGCGAAAGTGAAAAAATGGAGGAGGACGAAAAGCTGTTATGTTTGCTTACGGTGTGGAATACAAAAGTTAGTTAAGTTATATTACGGGCAATAGGTTTTGTGAGTTTGTGCAGACATTAAGTGAGTCACATTTATAAATATATAAACGCAAACGTTGAAAAAGAAAAATTGTGATATCTAACTAAAGCGGACTTTGACAAAATTCCCCTACAGTGGAAGTAGTGGGCACTAAAGCAAAATTGCATGAAAAAATTAAGCTATTAGAAAACAGAAGGCAAGAGTGTTACGATATTTAGATGCTCCCAAAATTAATTTATGTTTTTAATTTTTAAACTACAGTTTGGCGAAAACACGTATATAACGATAGCGAACCAAAAAGTGAATGAGTGGATTAAACAGAGCGAAAACCTCGAATCCGGCTCCTCGCCCTTAAGTGCAACATCGACTTCACAGGATTCATTTAAGATGAGTAAATATCTCGGCATGTATTATTGATTATCATCATCATTATATACATAGGTTGACATTCAAAATATTTTGGGTTTGGACATTATCCTCGTGGAAACGATGCCATTGAGTCATATCATCATAAAACCCTAACATCTTACCGTCACCAAAACATCTCAAATTGTGTTATTGACCACTACTTGGGATCCAGAACAAAGCGTTCTCTGAACGAGTCAAATACAATTTCATGCAGAATATGCAAAAATTTCCCTGGATATCATCCAGTAAGTAATCGTCCAAAATGACAAGGCATTAATTTTATTCCGATTCTAATTCAATTCTCTACCATCTAGTCAACTTATTTTGGTCGTCGCGGATATACGGAGCGACTATGTGGTAAGTAATATGATCGTTATTTGAATAATCGAAAAGGAAAAGGAAAATTCGCAAAGCCAACTGAGCAAATTTTGAGCAAGATGAATTTTTATCCAAATTGCTTCAAGCCTGGCTGAGATATAATGATGGTCCTATAAGGAAGTTCAGGAAAAGTGGAAAGCAACATACAAAATCAATTTTAAGAATTCACTGGAAATTTATAACCGAGTGACCATTGTAAAAGCATTGCGTTCTAGAATTACAACCGGTAAAATTTATATACCAATATAAAAATATATACTTTTTTTTTATAATTCATGTAAATAACTTTGAAAATGTTTTTCTTAAGTCTTTTCAAATTGCAGATTAATCGTGATTTTTATATCCTCTGTCCGAACAAAGGAACAATTTTATTCACATAGTTTCGTACCATCGATACTGGGCTATTATCAGACTCATATAAAGGACAAAGTTTTGCGGGAAACACAAAATGTTTTGGAAAATTCAGAGCTCCTTGAAGGTAAATAAGTTTTTTTAAAAATAGTAATAATTTTAATGTATAGAATATATTGGCTTATGTTTTCAGATACTAGAAGTTATATAGTTCTTTTTCTAAATACACACAAGCAAAATTTTATGTACATGGAATCCGAAATACGTAGTTTTTAAGGCCCATTACAAATGCACTGTCTTCTTAAGACAAATTTAAAAGTGTCTTAAGTTAAACTCGGACTTTCACATATTTTCTGCCATTAATTATAGGTGGCAAAGTGTTACGAAATGATGAAGTGTGGAAGTTTATTGTGTTTTTAATTAAAATCATTGATATTAGACCTATACATCTTTCCCTGAAATCATCTAAATCGTATGTAAAAATATTTGGATTACTTAAGCAAAAACATCATTTCATGGTTTACTATGGTACAGCAATAAAGGATTCTGGGTTTCGAAAATGTATATATTGTTTAAGATTTGAAGCAAGACATAAAGACTTAAAAAAATAGATAGTATAAAACTTATCAGATTTCTAATTTTATTTTGAATTATAGAAAAAAAAACAAGTTAACGATGACAATTGATTGTTTCTTGAAATCATGCAATTTAAAGATAGAAGTTTTACTTCAGCTCCCACAAACAATATAAAATGCTTATTGCTTCCTCCAAAAACGAAGTAAAATTTTTTGATTAACATTACCAATCCTTTGTAGTAGGAATAAATAACAATCAAATTTGTTTTAATACAGTTGAATTTTTCACTAGTCCTTCTCTGTATGTATATATGACATATGCTTCCATGTTTCCATGTGTCTATGAAAAAAATGCTGTGAAAACTTAAATTTTATTTCTAAAATTTTATTTAATAAATTCAATAACACACGAAATGAAACTGAATATGTGAACTTTTTATTGTCTATGTTGTTTGCTATCAGGAAATCCTTTTATATACTTCATCAAATGAATTAAAAAAAATACTCAACTACATATTTAAACGCAAACTTGAAAAAATTTAATTTGACAGATGTTTTGTAAATTTTAAAGCAAAACTATTAAATTTTTAATCAACAGAACAGAATCTGTGATTTAACTGCGAAATCTGAAATTCGATTGACTTTACAGAAGTTTTCACTGGGTCACCACAGTTATATATTATACTGGGTCACCACATATTTCCAATAAACCGAGGAACTTTCTAGAATTCAATTGTCAAGTCTTATTATTAAACTTTATATTGATCACATAAAAATGTTTCAGGTGGCCTCAAGAAATCACAGTTAAACTTGATGCGTGTAAGTATTCAACCGAGGGCTTGAATTTTAAATTACGTGGTCTGTTCAAAAAATAACGAGAATGCTCTTCATCTGTGTTCTTCGATTTTAATGGCATAGTGCATCATAAATTCTTGCCTCAAGGTCAAACGGTCAATAAAAGTACTACCTACAAGTACAACGCCATTTGCGTGAAGCAATCCGGAAAAACGCCGGATTTATGGAAAAGCAATTCATGGCTTTTGCTCACTTTTGCTTAATTCTGCTCACACTTCGTTACTTGTTCATGAATTCTTTGCCAAAAACAATACTGCAACGATGCCCCAGCCTCCATATTCCCCAGACATAGCTCCGTGTAACTTTTTCCTATTTCCAATAATAAAGAGAAAGAGAACAAAAATAAAGAGAGAGAGAAAGAGAAAGAGAAGAGAAGAGAAGTGGAAAAACAATGGCTTTTCCCTCACGTTAATGCACCTGCTCACACTTCGTTGCTTGTTCGTGAATTCTTGGCCAAAAATAATACTGTAATGATGCCCCAGCCTCCATATTCCCCAGACATCGCTACGATACGTGAGTTTTTCCTGTTTCCAGAAATAAAGAGGACCTTAAAGTGCCGTGGTTTTACAAGTATAGATGACATTAAAAGGGCATCGCTGAAAGAGCCAAAGGATATCCCAAAGATCGCATTTGAGAAGTGTTTCGACGATTGGAAGAAGCGCTGGCTTCATCAAGTGCATAATATCGAATGGAGACCATTTTGAAGGCGACAACAATAATGTAGACGAATGAATAAATTTTTTTTTTTCAAAAAACAAAAATTCCCGTTTTTTTCTGAACAGTACTTCTTATAGTCCCCGTATACATAATATAAGAATTTCAAACTTCCAGTTGGCTTTACACCGTGTTAATCGATCAATATGCAAGATTTATTAGCAAAACTAAATGAACGTATGAATTTGGATATGCTATGGTTTAATACCGAAGATATGTGAAATCATTGAACGAATATAATGGTTTTTGTTTTTCTAGCCGAATATGTCGATCAGTGCGTGAGTTCTTTCCATAAAATTGCGTGGAAGCATATCCTCAAGTACACTTGAGTAATGCCAAAAGCTAATGCAATCAGCTCAGACCTTCCCTTACCCCAAATGTACCAGATATAATGATTTTCGACTTTCCATCTGACTTTAAACCGCTTATGCTGGTCAATATGCGTATATATATTTAAATGAAATTAAGTGGGTATGTTTTCTTAAACATAATGTGGCTTAGCGCTAAATATGAACGATATCGGTCTAGACTGTGGTCTAAGTTCTTATCTCAAATATAATGATTTCTGTTTCTCTGAAGTACCTTAATGCAAGTCAGATAACATATTTTTCTGGTTAATAGTCTGTCGTGATACCAAAATTGGATAAAATCTAGTGAAATCTTACCCCTAGCCCCAATATAAATTATATAAGAACTACTAACATTCGTTGTCTTTACATCGTATATATCGATCAATATATAAGACTTCTTAGCAAAATTAAGTGAACGCATAATATCGGATATACCATAGTTTATAGCCGAAAATGTCTGAAATTGGTTTTCGTTATTCTAGCAGACTTTATGCTGAATATGTAGGTCAGTGTGTTGGTTAAAATTAAAATTAATATTAATTAGTATAACATTGTGTGTAAACATGTTCTCTAGTGTACTTGAGTAATGACAAAAGTTAATGCAATCAGTTCAGACCTTCAACTAGCCGAAATATACCCATTATAGCGATTTAAGACTCTCCAGCTGACTTTACACTGTTCATGTTGGTCAATATATGTGATATTTTAACGATTTTAAGTGGATATGTTTTCTTAAACATTATGCGGTTTCGCATTAAATATGAATGAAATCTGTTTAGATCGTGGTCTAATCTCTTTATTCACAAAAAAAGGATTTCCGTTTGTCTTGTTGACTTTTGAACTTTGTTGAACACCTTGTTGAATTTATATCGCATATATCTCATTTATGTTAATTTGGTTAATTTTAATACAAATATCTCGGACACGAAGCAAAATATAGTAAAAAAGTACATGAGTCTATATCCTGTAATATAAGTTAACACCGTCTTTGTCGCCGTAAGAAGGCTTGTACTGCAGATAGGTGTAATCGGACTACTGCCACGCCTGCAAAATGCCTTTAATTTGAAAACTTATAAAGTGGTATAACTAAGCAAGAAATTGAAATATAAACGTGTAATTTGGTGCAAAGAATCGTAGTTGGCGGGGGGATCTGTGAGAAAATTTTTTTAGAAAATTGGGTATGGCCATGCCCACAAAAGGTTTAGTGTACATATCTCACAAACCACTAAAGATATATCAATCAGTTTTGCTCAGAACAAGGTCTTCTAGCATGTCCTCATCTACTAGGAAAATAAATGAAATCGGACAATAACCACGCCCACCCCCCTTACAAAGGTTATCTTGAAAACTACTAAAAGTGCGTTCACTCACTGAAGGAACACGTCAGAAGCGCTAAATCTTAGGGTAATTATGGCACGGAAGGGCTGCATAGCAGTCCGTGTAAAATTTGGACTATGGGCGTGGCACCGCCCACTTTTAGATTAAATATCATATCTAGGAACCGATATACCAATTTCAACCAAATTTGGTACTAGACATTAATTTTCATCCGATCCTTTTACTTTACAGTATATAAATCAAGCACCAATTAAGATATTGAAATGAAACTTTCTACAAATAGTGCTTTCTATGACAAATCGTTGTATTGTTTTTAAGGCCCCCAGATACCCAATATAAAAACATCGGTGCTTATGGCTGACCTCCAAATATGATGCCAATGCTGATGCCAAAAATATCGGTAAACCTGTAAGACATGGTAATGAAGTTCGAGGAGTATGTTTTCATGATAATAACATACCCGTGAGTAGGATTTTCAACCTCCGGTTTGAGTTTATACCATATGTAACAGTAATTGGATTGTATTTCCAAGATAATAATTTTCTCTTGTGTTTAAAAAGGGGAAAATCTGTTAAATACTTCCCCTAGCCTCCATGTAACATAAGGATTTTTAACCTCCCGGTAGACTTTATACCTTATTTTTCGCTCAATATGTAAGATATCTTAGAAAAATTAAGTGAACGTGTAATATTGGACATACCATTTCTAATGCCAAAGATGTGTGAAATCAGACAAAGAACTATCCGAACTCCCATATAATACATATAGTTATTTTCGTTATTCTAGCAGACTTTATGCCGAATATGTCGGTCACAACTCAGTTATCTTCACAAAATTCCTTGGAAACATGTTTCCTAGTATACTTGAGTAATGAAAAAAGTTAATGTGATCAGTGTAGATCTTCCTCTATCCCAAATATGCCCGATATAAGAATTCCCGACTTTCCACCTGACTTCAAACCGTTTATGTTTGTAAATATGTATGATATTTTAATGAAATTAAGTAAATATGTTTTCTTAGACATAATGTGGTTTCGCGCTAAATATGAATGAAACCAGTCTAGACCATGATCTAAGCCGCTTATTCCTAATATAATGATATCCTTTTCTCTGGTTGACTTTTTCCTCATGTATTTAATATATTCCATTAAGCCACTTTGGTTGAGTTTTTATTTTAAATCTTATTTGAGTTAATTGAGTAGATTTTAATAAAAATATCTCGGACACGAAGCAAAATATAGCGATGAAGGTACATGTGTCTATGACCTGTAATATAAGTTAATAAGATACAAAATATGACTGCAATCTATTGACAAATTCGGCGAATAATCGATGTTGAATTCTTCTGCAACATTTCTTAATTAAATATACATCCAAACTTAGCCCTTCCTTGCTTATTTAATGTTAAGTTTTCCCAGCACCTGAAAATGCTTCCCCTCATTTGATCCTTGCAGATTGCGAGAGTATGAAATGTTCATTTACACCCGAAATTAGCTCTCCCTAACTTTTTTTATAATTCCTTTTGTAATAGTCCTTTTTTTGGTCCTTTTCGAAACTGAATGAAATCTAACTCCTAACGGTCTAAAAGGGTCAAAAAAGCCACTCTTACTAATAAGAAGTAATGAAATCAACCTTCCAATAACTGATAAAATAAGTTCTATAAGAAAGAAGTTTCATCCCGGAATTCACTCACGCGAGACTTGGAATAAAACCCTAATTATATTTTAATAACTATTAATTTAAATAGGTAATTTAAGTAGCAAATTTTTCCATAAACATTTCAAAATAATTAAGCGACTATAGCTGTTAATACTTTTGATCATGACAGACCCTACAATATGGAGAAATTTTATACCACTTACAAACTTGCCCCTTGCGTATACTTGTTTTGCTATTTTATTTAAAATTTGTGCTGGGTTTTAACCATTTATAGAACGATGTAAATGTTCGCAATACACTGTCAGCTGTCAAAAGTCAGCTGGAAAGTCGAAATCACTATATTGGGTTTATTGGGGTCAAGAGAAGAAGAAATATGTTCTGAAGAATACTCGAGAACACATTTCCGTAATTTGACCATTTTTGATAATATGGTGGCTGGGGTAATTCGTAGATCGACCTCACCCATTTTCGCCACCAAACTATAGAATATTCAAGATTACATGTTCATTTAATTTTGCTAAGATATCTTACATATTGACCGATATACAGGGTGTAAAGTCAACCGTGGTCAAGAAAGTATTACCCCGAGCTTATCAAGTTTTACTAGCAAAAGACGTTATCTGAATTTCATTCAGATATCTCGCAGATTGACTGATATACGGTATAAACTCAACTGGAAATTTGAAATTGTTACATTCGGTATATGAGGCTAGGGGAAGTTTTAACCTGATTTTGCCCATTTCTGATACAAGGGCACGCTATTACCAGATTCTTCAATATTTTCCGTAAAAAGTTAGATGTAGGCACTGTCCACATATTCGGGATCTGACGCTTCAAAAGATATTTTCCGATTTTCACAATTTCTGGACAGAGGGCACTGTTTGCGTAAAAGTTTATTCCGATTGGTGCTTGAGTTATATATTTTAAAGTGAAAGGATGGAGGAAAGGAAAAGGAAAGGATGAAGTTGGCGTGATTGTACTCCGAATTCGTCCGTCGATGCAAATATAATGTTATGTGCCGAATTTAGTCGAAATTGGTATAGCAGTTCCAGAGGTAGGGGATTTCACAGAAAATCGTACGGTGCCACTCCCATTGCCCCATTTTCACATGGGTTCCCATTCTTTCTTTTCGTACCATCTTTAGTGTAAGATTTAATGTTTGTGACGTGTGACTTAACGCAACATAACCTTTATATGAAAGGTTTACGTGGTTATCATCCGATTTCATTAATTTTCCAGTATATGAGAAGGTGCTAGAAAGACTTGTTCTAATCAAGTGTGGTTGATATAGCTTTAGTGGTTTGCGAGATAAGTGCATTGAACCTATTAAGAGGCAGGCCATACCTACTTAAAAATTTTTGTAAACTACAGATGTCCCAGGATTGCGATTTTGTATCTTAATTTGTTGCTAGTCATAGCACTTTATAAGTTTTTGATTAACGGCATTTGCCGGAGTAGCAGTTGACCGGTTACGCCCATTTGCAATACCAGCCTTCTTATGGCACCGAGGAACACGTGTGTCAAATTTAATCCAGATATCTTAATTTTTACTCAAGTTATGGCTTGCATAGGCGAACGGACGACGGACAAAACTATTATACTCTTTTGCACCATTTTGCGAGATTATAAAAGAGATGAACTGAATAAAGATTAAAAGTAGAAGAAGGGCAGCAATAAGAAAAACAAGTCGAAGAGGATAGATCCGGGCTAAGCTTGATTAAAGTTATCTTTCAAGTGCATTTCCGCACTTTCTAGGCGTGAAGTAGAAACAATTAGTAGAGGTTGAGTAGCTATTACTGGAAACTTTAAGGCGATGAAGTTTAAAGCTAAAGTATAAACTAAAACTTCATAACTCACGTAAGTGCAACTTTGATAGATGAATAGAGTACCCACGTTCTTATGCGATGAGCTCCATTTCTATGCAACCAAAGGTCAGAAATTCGAACTTGTTTTCGAATATGAATAGAAGTTAAATTTCTTCAACTTTCATGCTCCAGAGTGCGTGCACAAAACCATAATATCACACTTGGCATTACCTTGTTTACTTTTTTATGTTATGTATTCATTGCTTAACTACATTTTCTAAAGAGATTTTTGCGGGACAGTAAATATTTTGTAAAATATTGTATGTAGATCGGTATTGATTAAATCTTTGATAATTCAAAAAGGAATTCAGTTTTAATGAGCTTCAAATGTGCAACAGTTAAGTCACCCAACGTTATATCCTCAAAAGTTTGGAGAAAGATACACTAAAGCAGTGGTCGGCATTTCTAGCACATTTGCGTTAGCTTATATTACACGTATTCTTACGCTCTATCGTTTAGTCGTGTCGACGAGACAGCAACGAAATAATATCGCGTATAAGTCGGCTGCTTAGGCAAATGTGCCCTGCGCGAAACTATTTATGATTATGAATGGTATGAATGGTATTATGGATTATATTTTGTATTTTATGTAATTTAAAGGCAATAAAGTTAAGGTTTTTAGGGTCCAATGTATGTTCTTTCAATCTTAAAATATATGAGATGAAAAAATAAATACAAAAATGTTTGTTTCACGGGAGAACGAAAAAATTTCTCAGTGTAAGGTTACATAGTTCTCACTGGGTGTTTTTAGTTTCGTGCTCACTCACACAGACGCAGTTCATGCCACCCTCTGCACTTCAGTATGCCTTGGGCTTAAGCTCGCGAGCGAATCCAGCTTTTCTGCTTTCACATGTACGCAACGTTCACCAGTCGTTCACCAGTCGTTGATCAGACATCATACGAGCACCAATCAGAAAACAGTATATCAGCTATGCCCGTATGTATTGGGCAGGCTTTGTTGATACTTCGGCGGACAGTATGTTATAAAAGTATTTTTTAATTTTTATGAGGAAAATTTTTGAAGTTCAAAGCAAATAGAAATTTCTAGCCAACTTTTTGAAAAAAAACAAAAAATTGCCTTTTGAAGTCAATATGTTTGCAATACTGCTTTGGGATTGGTGCTCGCATAAAGTCTTATCTACTGAACGATGTGTTGTGTATATGTGAAGGCGTGGGCATAGTTGCAGTTTACCCACAGTATGCTATATTATGTTTCACAATGAGTGGGAAATCGAGTTTTTTAACCATATTTCAAATGAATATTATTAAAAAATACATAACTGACAAACAAGTTCTTATTGCATTCAATTCCTTTTATTGCGTTGGAATCGTATACATACATAAATCAAAAATTTCCTCTTAAAAATTAATAATACTTTTATAACATATTGCCTGCTGAACCATCAACGCAGCGTACCCACTACATAAGCACTACATTTTAACGTTAGGTTGGGTCTAGCTGGACCAGAAAAATTCGACTTGTGTTATAGTAATAATTATTTCTTTAATTATTTATGAGAAATTTGCTGATTTAATTAGATTCAGGATTAAATAATACTCATTGATTATTTTAAAGGATTTCATTATATGTAAATAATACGCTGGAAAATAAGAGAAGAGAAGATGTTTGCGTATTTTGTAAGATGTTGACCTTACGGCAACAACAGGTAGGTTAGCTGAAACTACTTGATAGAATTTAGTAGTTCCTATTGGGTAAAAGCATAACTAAAGAGATTTAGACTTAAGGATCATACGAATTCAAATATGCATAGTAAAAAGTTTGTTTTGCTTCACTCAATGATTTTTGTCCTTTAAAATTTTACAGATTATTTATCGAATTCAACGATTTAAAATTTTAACTTAGCATGCTTAATTTTATTATGATAAATTTATAGGTCCTTTACGGACCTAATGGTATTTAATAGATATTAATTTTATGATTGATGAGTTTTAAATACGCAGAGCTTGATTTTTACTACTGATCATTTATCACAAATTTTAAAATGAAGTAATTTTAATATTATTATAAATTAAAATAAAAGGAAAATTGAAATGAAAGAAAAGATATTTACCGATTAGGGCATTGTCTACCCTGCTGTTTACGACGCGCTTTATCACAAATTGCTGGACGTAAATTTATATTGCTACCATTTGGCAATTTGCATTTAGCCGTACAATATAGTACTCCCAGACAACTCTTTTTTAATATGTTGATATTATGATTGTTTGTGTTACGCATAGCCCAGCCAGATGAATGTTTTTTTGCATCTTCATTCGATGCCGAATAAACTAGACGGCGATGACCATCGACCCACTCATCAAAATCGGCGAATTCGTTAACAATAGGAATAATCACATCATTAATATCCCAAGAAATTTCTGTCCTCAAATTTAATGGTGCTGGACTCAGTGTATGGTATTGTGTCAACAGTTGATTATTTTTTAGCATTTATTTGTTTATTAATTACTAATGGATAATGTAATTACACTATTAGATTTTCGATTTGAGTTTGGAATTATTAGAACGTGTTTTATAATATTAGTTTATTTCACAAATTATTCAGAGTCGTTATAAATTCGCGCTTATAGATAACTCGATTATTTTATTCTATACATAATGACGCCCTAAATGGATCTGGTTTTTCATTCGACATATACCATCATCGAGCCTTAAAACTTGAACATTAAACGACACAACTCCAAATTCCTCGCCGTGTGTGTTTTGACAAATAAGATGACGGTATGCAGCCTGCTACACACATATATACATTTCAACTAGCTGATTGGTGGAGTTTTAACCAGTTATCCGTTAGGTTAAAATTTATCCGTACCAATAGTTTTGGCTTCGAAATTTCGCTTTCCCACATTTTAGATTAGCAATAAGTTCATTAGGGTGCTTCACTTTGCTCAAAAAGTTAACAGCAAAATTGTACATATATGTGTATGAACCATGTAACTTATGATGAAATTTGTTCAGAAAATTACAATATCATCTCTTATGCGATTGAAAGAATTTGCTACAATATTAATAATAAACGATAATCGTGAATTGAGGCAAATGAAAGTTTATCGAGACAATTAAAACAAAAAAAAACATAGAACTAAAGCCTAGTTTTTGTCATCAAATGTGGGAAAACTGTTTTATTTGATTGAATGTACACATGTACATAATTTAATTTTATACTCTCGCAACATGTAGCACAGAGTACAATAGTTTTGTTCACCTTACGGTTACAGTTTGTAACACCTAAAACTAATTGGCTAAACTAAAACTAACTAATAGACACAGAGTGCATCAATATAATCAGGATGACCAGTCGGATAGAATACTCTGTCTGTCTGTCTGCCCGTGCAAGAGATAACTTGAGTAAAAAGTAGAATTTCTTGATAAGAAATTAGTGCAGGAGTAAGTAACTATAGAAAGTTGAACCATTAGTGGTTCAAAAAGTTTTGAAAAGTGGTTGCTTCCCGCTCCCTAAGTGATTAAATGTACATAACTCACAAACTGCTACAGCTATATCATATCATCATCATATCAACCAACTTTACTGAAATCTCATTCCTTAGGAACTATTGAACCAATTTATACCAAATTAGGTTTATAATATTACCCTGATATTGTTATATTACATTTTGAATGGGTAAGTCTCATTGGGATAGAATACCAAATTTGGTCCATAACAGTTCTTTGACATTGCAGTTTTTAATTGGATGAAATTGGACTACAATACGCCTACTTTCCATAACACTCAATACTAAATTCCATCAGATTGTTTCACTTCACAATATATAAATCAAGCACCATTATGGGAATAAAACTTTACATAAATAGTGCCGTTAAGGTGCGGCAATTCACTTCTAAAAATGTTCGAAATCGGATCACAACTTTGAAAGCGCGCATATATCGAATGTGAGGAACTTAAGGAAATTAAGTAGGCATCTTTTCCTGATAATAATGTGACTAAAAATGGATGATATCGATTCAGTGCCTAGCTAGCTCCCTTATACATAATAAATGATTTTCAAACTTCAGCTGGATATTCCACTGTATATATCGGTACATACGTAATATCTTTATAAAGAATTAAGTGAAGGAATTATCTTGGACATACTAATACTGTAATTTGGTGCCTAGCATACTTTAGTTTAACGCAAAAATCTAATGATCTAAAAATATAATCCATATGGTGATTTTCGAGATTCCGGTTAACTATACTCTTTTCCATTCTATTGCCGTTATCCGCTTATATGTTAGATATTTCAGTGGTATTAAGTGGGCATGTTATCTTAGACTAACAACTACTGCTTTTTCTAAAAGTTTCTGAAATAGGACCGACCACTCCCTTCATTATTATTCATATAGTCAAAATAATGATTTGCTTTCTTCTGGTTTGATATAACTTCGTCGAGTAACGAATGTTGAATTCATATGAAACACTTTTATATTTTCGTAACATGTCGCAACAGAGTATTTTTGTGAGGCACTAGTTTTGTCCACCGGTTGTTTGTAACACCTGAAACTAATCGAGGCAGATATGGAGTTATATATATAAAAATGATCAGGATGACGAGAATAGTTAAGATTTATTAAGATAAAAATTGTTATTCGGTACAGAGAATCACAGTAGAGAGGAAAATCTGCGGTTTAACATTTTTTAAAAAGCCCCTGATGACACTAAAGCAGTGGTCGGCATCTCATAGCACAATTGTGCTAGTTTACATCACACGTACACTTACGGTCCATCGTTTAGTCGATGTCGAAATAACATCGTACATCACTGGGCCGCTCAGGCAAATGTCAAATTATGTGCCCGAAATTTATTTATAATTATAAATGCTTTTTGGTGTTATGAATTACATTTTGTGTTTTAGGTAATTTAAAGACAATAAAGTTAAGATTTTTAGTGTCCAATATATTCCTTTTAATCGTAAAATATACAATATGAATAAAAAGTACGAAAATGCTTGTTTCACGAGGGAATGAAGAAATTAAATTGGATTATTGCCTCCCATAAAACGGTTATGTGAAAATCTACTAAAAGATCGATAACTCACTAAAGAACCACGTTAGGAACTTTAAATTTCTCACCCAAGATGGTACGGAAAGGATCTATAGGACCAGTGTAAAAATGGGCCAAAAAGCATCCGAATACTTTTGCGTGAAATTTCATATCTCAGCAACTACTTTACCAATTTCAACCAATTATGTGCTTCATATTACCTCTACATTGCCATATTACAGTTTGAAAATGGGGGAAACCGGTCTAAAAGCACACCGTCTTCCAGTTTAAAACTCAAGCACCAATAAAGATATCGAAGTGAAACTTCGGACCAATAATGGATATAAGCTATATGATCTCACTTCTAATAATGGAAAATCAGAACTATAACTTTTAAAGCCCTCAGATACCAAAACCGTGAACCTCAGTGCCTATAGCTAACTTTTTACCGAAGATATTGGTCAATCAGTGTGATTGGGTAAAGACGTTCAGAGAGCATTTTTCTCTGATAATAATGTACTCGTGTGTACTTCCTGCCCCTTTATACCTAATATAAGGATTTTCGAAATTCTGGTTGTAATTTCGGTTGTAATTCTTTGTAAAGCATATATCGGCCAGTTTGCGAAATATCTTAGTGAAATTCAGAGATAGAGATTATGTGTCTTGATGCCAAAAATGAGTAAAATTGACCTCCTTATGCCTAATATAAGATTTTTAAACTCCACTTTGGATTTATATCGTATATATCGGGCAATATATAAGATGTCTGTATGCAAGAAATTAAATGAACGTACCCGTAATGTCGTTTAGAGTTGAATTTAAATGAAATCATATAATCTAATATAACGAATTACGTCCCTGCTTAAATTTTTTCTAATAATATCAAATTTCGTCGATTTGGTTGAGTTTATATTGCATATACCTCAATGGAAGATTACTCAACTAAAATATGGGAGAATAGTTTGATTTTGATTTGTATTATGTTATTTGATAGTAAAAACCATGGCACTCTTGAATATAGTGATTTGTGTTAGTTAGATTGTTCTTAACATAAATATCTTGGACTAGAAGCATAAGTTAGTAATGAATAGTCGTATAGCCTAGGTTAATAATATGAAAATTATGATTGTAATCCATTTACAAATTCGTCTAATAATGAATGTTGAATTCTCAATACTTTTTAGTATAAAGTTTTGCCAACATCTGAAAAAATTGTCCCGCCTTTGATCCTTGGAAATTCCAAGAGTATAAAATCTTCCTTACATGTGACTTTTATATCTAATATTATGTTATTTTTATTATGAATTGTGTATGTAATTAATTTCTTATCTTACATTGGACCGACCTAATGTGCTTTCGCAACCAAAGATGAGGAATCCGTTAGCCTTATGCATGTTACTGTGACGAAGAAACTAACGGCCATTTCATTGGACCCTGAACGTATCCAATATATGGATATGTGCGCTTTCCATACATTGAGAAATGTTTCCATGAGTATGTTTATGTTTTAGCAAATAAACAAGAGCAGAGTCTACAGGCATCGTTGGCGACCAATAGCATTTCTATAAGATTTTCTGGTCTAAATTGTAATTATCTTTCGACAAGAGTGTTTATCAAAAGATTTAAAATAATTCAAAAACAGATAAATCTATTGGAAAAGTCTAAATAAATACAAATTGGGATTTGTGAAAAGTAAGTTGAGCGTAATAGTAACATTAAATACTTCTGGAATGTATGATTAGGTATTTTTTATTAGGGTACGAATGTTTCTGGTCTAAATTGTAATCATCTTTCGACAAGAGTGTTTATAAAATGTTTTAAACTATTTCAAAAGTATATAAATCTGTCAGAAATGTGTAAATAAATGCAAATTGGGAATGGTGAGTGGTAAGTTGAATATTATAGTAAAATATAGAACCGTCCTAGGAAGCTTAAATGATTAAATACTTCTGGAACGTATGAGCAGGTATTTATTACTACGATGCGAATGTTTCCTGACATCATAACCGTAATTTCTTTCTTTTTATAAATTTGTATAACAGTTTTGTTGACCTAAATGTTACTTGTAACATCTAAAACTGATTGAGATAGATATAGAGTTATCTATAAATAAATGAACAGCATGATGAGATAAGTTGAATTCCGAGTGACTTTTTTTCGCACGTCTGCCTGTGCAAGTGATAACTTCAGTAAAAGCTGACATATCTTGATAAAACTTGGAACACATGTTCCATGGTACTATGAGGAAGTTGCTATAGTAGTTGGCTGGAATCAGACTATTGTCACGCCCACAAAATGTCGATAAACGAAAGCCTGTAAAATGATATAACTAAGCTCCTAATTAAGATATGAAGCTGGAGTTTGGCACAGGGAATCACAGTAGGGAGGATCATCTGAGGGTTGACAATTTTTAAAAAATGGATATGGCCTCACCCCAAATATGTTTATTGTACATATCTCCTAAACCAATAAAGCTTTATCAACCAAACTTGCGCTGAAGTCTTTCTAACACCTTCTCATACATTCTTAATGAGTAAAGTAAAGAGTAAAGTAATGTCATGTACCAAAATTTAAGATTGTGTAGTAGTTCCTGAGATACAGGATTTCAACATAAGTTTTCAAGTTTTCATTAGTTTTCATTAGTTTTCAACATAAACTTTGTATAGAAGGTGACCGTGGTTATTATCCGATTTCTCTCATTTTCTCAATATATGAGGAAAGACTGGAAAAAACTTACCCGGAGCGAGTTTGATTGATACTGCTTTAACAGTTTCCGAGATATATATATTAAATATATTTGGGGACAGGGCCATACCCACATTTACAAAAAATTTTGCCCACATATTCCACGCCCTAGGATCCTCTATACCAAATAACACGTGTACATCTTAATTTATTGCTTAGCTATAGCACTTTATCTGTTTTCGATTAATGGTATTTTGTGGGCGCGGCAGATGTCCAATTACGGCCATCTACAATACCAATCGTCTTACTGTTATTGATCAAAACCGGTTGATTTATCAAAATGTCCATATCTAACTTGATTAGTTCTAGGTGTTACAAACAACCGTCGACCTTTCGCCAATAATTCGACGAAATTGCCAATGGATTGCAATCATATTTGGTACCTTATTAACTTATATTACAGGTTATAGACTCACGTACTTTCCTTGCTATATTTTGCTTCGTGTCCGTGATATTTTTATTAAAATCTACTCAATTAACTCAAATAAGATATAAGATAAAAACTCAACCAAAGTGGCTTAATTGAATATATTAAAAACATGAGGAAAAAGTCAACCAGAGAAAAGGAAATCATTATATTAGGAACAAGCGGTTAGACCATGGTCTAAACCGGTTTCTTTTATATTTAGAGCAAAACCACATTATGTTTAAGAAAACATATTTACTTAATTTCGTTACCATATCATACATATTGACCAACAGAAACGGTTTAAAGTCAGATGGAAAGTCGGGAATTCTTATTTCGGGCATATTTGGCATAGAGGAAGATCTGCACTGATCACATAAACTCTGTTCATTACTGAAGCATACTAGGGAACATATTTTCAAACAATTTTGTGAAGATAACTGAGTTAGTGACCAACATATTCGCCATAAAGTCTGCTAGAATAACGAAAATAATTATATGTATTATATGGGACTTCGGATAGTTAGTTGACTGATTTCACACATCTTCGGCATTAGAAATGGTATGTCCAATATTACACGTTCACTTAATTTTGCTAAGATATCTTACATATTGAGCGAAATATAAGGTATAAAGTCTACAGGGAGGTTACTTCCATGCTAGGGGAAGTATTTACCAGATTTTCCCATTTTTCGACACAAGAGAAAATTAATATCTTGGAAATGCAATCCAATTACTGTTACATATGGTATAAACCCAAACCAGAGGTTAAAAATCCTACTAAGGGTACGCTATGATCATGAAAACATACTCCTCGAATTTTATTACGATGTTTTACAGAGCTACCGATATTTTAAGCAAGAGGTCAGCCAGAAGCACTGATGTTCTTATATTGGGTATCTGGGGGCCTTAAAAACAATATAACGATGTGTAATAGAAAGCACTATTTGTAGGAAGTTTCATTTATCTTATATTCAATATCTTTCAATATTTCAATATCTTAATTAGAGTTTGATTTATATACTTTAAAGTGAAAGGATCGGACCAAATTTGACTGTATGTTATATGGGAAGTAGGCGTGGTGCTATTCCGATTTCGCCCATGTTCTCCATGTGACATAAGGATGTAAATATAATGTCACATACCAAATTTGGTTGAAATTGGTATACCGGTTCCTAGATATGATATTTAATCTAAAAGTGTGCGGTGTCACGCCATAGTCCAGATTTTACACGGATTCCTATGCAGCCCTTTCTTGCCATAATTACCCTACGATTTAGTGTTTCTACGTGTTTTTTCAAAGAGTGAACGCACTAGTAGTTTTCAAGATAACCTTTGTATGGTAGGTGGCCGTGGTTATTATCCGAGATCATTTATTTCCTTAGTGTAAGACGACATGCTAGTCCAAAACCTTGTTCTGAGCAAAATTGATTGATATATCTTTAGTGGTTTGTGAGATGTGTACATTAAACCTTTTGTGGGCATGGCCCAATCCAATTTTCAAAAATTTTTTTCATAGATGCCCCACGGACTACGATTCTCTATACCAAATTACACGTTCCTATCTTAATTTGTTGCTTAGTTATAGCATTTTATAGGTTTTATATTAATGGCATTTTGCTTTCACCCGATTTGATCGATTTTTGACACACGCACACAGCGTTACTAGAGGGAGACGCTCTCTGGATTTCGCAGCGATAACTTAAATATTCACCGATATGTATGGTATAAAATCTATCGGTAGATTGAAAATCCTTATATAAGGTATATAGGGGCACATTATTATAATAAAAAGACACTATTTGATTTTCATTAAAATATCTTACAGATTGACCGATCGTATCGTTAAATAAGGTTTACAACCACATGCGATTCCGCAATGCCAATTATCAAATTTCGTTGAAATTGGTATAGCAGTTCTTGAGATATAGGATTTCATCTGAAGGTGGGCGGTGCCATACCCATTATCCAATTTTTGCACCCATTCCTTCCAAATCCCTTCGTACTATCATGTCTGTGAAATTTAGTGCTTCTGACGTATTTATTTAGTTGGCATATATATGTATATATATATTATATATTATGGTACGCTTGATAGTTTTTATCGTAACTGTAGATGCTCGTCTCTTCTATGATTCTCTGTACCAAATTCCATTTTTATATATTTATTGGAGCCCAGTTATAGCATTTTATAAGTTTCCGTTTAACAGCATTTTGTGGGCGTGGCAGTAATCGGAAAATTCTTAAAGAGTCAGCTGCGAAGACATATATGCACATCTGTACATATTGTTGCGAACACGAATACCAAAATCGACGATAATGAGTCATACACCGAAATTCTTATTTGTCAGAATGTTCGAGAGGCGATCTGTTGATAATAATCTACTATATAAGTGCTGACGGAGTGGCAGCAGACACAGTTCTAATTAAAGTACTGCCGAATACAGTGCAAGTGAACTGTCTTCACAGTTGAAAGAACAGGAGATACGTATGTCGACGCAGATTTAGTCACAGATGTCATCACAAATAAAAGGGGTGTCAACGCAGATTTAGGAAGAGCAGGATAAAATTAAGCCTAAAGTGGATGAGTTAAAAAATCCTCTCCGCGAGCTTCAATTCAAATTTCCAATTTTACGAACAGGCTCTGCTAAGCAAAAACCCCATCCATTAACGGCACAATTCTGTTCTGGGTTTCTAAGCTTCAGTTTGAAAAGACGGCAGCTGCAAATAATTGGAATGCTAAAAGCCGTTGCATTATATGTTGCATTGAAAGGGTCTGCAGCAGACATTTTACAAAACATTCCCAATTGCAAACGAGTAGATATGAAACGTTGATGGGTGCAGTAGAAAGACAACATGGTAGTGAGCACGGGAAGTAGGTCTTTCACTTCGAGTTGCTAAATCGCCACCAGAAAGCCAATGAGTCTCTGCAGGAATTTGGTGCGGATATTGAGAGGTTAGCTCATTTGGCTCATGCACGCAAATCCGTGGAACACAACGAAGACATCACAACTCAGAGTCTCGTTAAAGGAATACGAGATGAGACTACACGCTATGCTGCGTTTGCATGTCCAAAATTGATGTTTGCAGAAACCGTCTCGAATGCTTTCATGCACGAAACTTCACCTCTAGTTAGTAATCGAATAGTTAAAGCTCATCAAGTAAAAATGAAAGAACATATTTGGGTTAATCAATTACTTGAAAAGATGGATAAAATACTGGAGAAATCTACCGTAACGTGTAAGAAACATGATGGTGTTGTTAAATGTTTCAACTGCGGAAAAAGTGGTCACATTGCACCAAATCTAACTGACCCAATAATCCAACTGGACCCAAACGCAAAACTCAGGAAGATCAAACAGCTTCCTAGTCAAACCAATCGTTAAACTAAAGCAAGCCAATCGAGAAAGGCACGGGCTGGCTCCTGCAAGTGAATGCCCTGTAAACTGTAAGTAACGTTACCGTTTGTGGATGATTGGACGGCAAAAAGCGCATACTGATCTGGTCTGGTCAGTGACAAATAAGGCCATTATTTGGGAAAAGGTTACGTACTGTAATTGGAAAGGATACTCAAGTTCTCGCTATCGAAATTGGAAAGTTAGCCATGTTACACAATTTTTTAGTGGCAGATAACCTGCACAAAATTGACTAATAGGAAAAACCCCAGATATGATAAAACAAAGGTGTTCCAGTAGGAGTACTTAATCAGTTCAAGTCACCAATCCAACTTTCCAAAGGAGCTATATTAGAGCAGTGACAGGAGGATCACCTGTAGTACCTGTGAAGCAGAAAGATGGCAACATAAAGTTCTATGTGGATTATAGAAGGTTGAATGATGTAACGAAGAAAGACAGTTATCCACTATATAGAATCGATGACACTCTAGACTGCTCATCAGGCCGAATGGTTGTCAACAAAAAGCTGCAGAAAGCTCAGCCGCAAAGGCATATAGGGCACAGTGGAAATTAAAGAAAATATTTTATTTTGCTGATTGTCGTCAATCAGTTAGGAAGTGGATTGTCAATTGTGCTGAGTGCATTCCAGCTAAAGGGCCGAGGACCTGAAGTCATGGTCAGATGAAGCAGTACAATTCAGGTGCCCTATTTGAGCGAATTGCCATGGATGTAGCTGGTTTATTTCAAACCAGTAAATTAGGAAACAAATATGTTTTGGTAGTCATGGACAATTTCAGCAAATGGCCAGAGGTGTAGCCAATTTCTAATCCAGAGGCTGAAGCAGTGCGGGCATATTCGTCAACAATTGGGTAACGAGATATGGTGTTCCAATAGAATCACACTCTGACCAAGGGAGGAATTTCAAACCAAGGTTAATTCAGGAGACGTGCCAGAAACTGGGTATCCAGAAACACGTACAACTGCGTTACGTCCGCGGTCCGGTGGTATGGTAGAATGATTCAATCGAATTTTAGAAGAACATTTGAGAAAAGTGGTAGATAAGTATTAAAAAGATTAGGATACACATATATCCTTGCTCCTGATGGCTTATCGGTCTGCTGAACAGGAAAAAGGGGGCAGACTCCGACAAGGGTAATTTTTGGTAATGATCTTCGGTTACTACTGAACGATCTATTGAAGGAGAAAGTTGAGAGATTGGGTATTATAATATAACCCACAACGGAAAAAGGTGTTGTCTCCTAAATTATAGGGCAGTTGGGAAGGACCATACCAATTTATTAAACGACTCAATGATGTAGTGTATCGCATACAGACCATTGGAAGACCTAGGAATAAAATGAAGGTAGTTTATTTAGAACGGATCGTAGCGTTTGGTACTGCAAATATGTCTAATCGGGACGATCAGACTTAGGTGGAGGGCAGTGTGGCGAACACGAATGTCAGAACAAGACAGAATTGGCGATAACTTGACAGAATGTTTAAGTGGCGATCCCTTATTAGCGATATAAGGACGGTCGGAGTGGCAGCAGACACAGTTCTAATTACATTGTCGAGTACAATGCAAGTGAATTATAACTAAGAAGTTCCAAACTCGAATAAACAAGAATAAAATGTTAAGTTTTACGAATTAGAAATAAAGACAAGTGCATACCCATTAAATTATGACTTTAATTTAACAATCAAGTAATCGAACTCAGAATAGAGTTTCAACGTAAGCCATTAATTTAGTAAATCCGTTACAATATGGTATATGTTGGTTAGAGTATGTGTTGAGTTGCATCTGCTTAGAAATTGTATGTATGTACGAACAAATATTAACTTAATTCTTAATTATATACTTAATATATAACTTAACTTAACATATAATTAATACTTAATTCATATATTGTGTACTATCCCAGACCCGATTAAACGTTTTTCAAACTTTTCAGATTTAAGTTTATGCATCATTTCTTTCGTCAGCAACTATTAAACGACTCTACTGTAGCGTACGGTTGATTGTTCATTTTGTTACCTGTAATACGGTTACAACAGTTTTAAATTTTCAAAACAATACACAAAACAAAATTGGATTATAAAATATGCTATATTTCTGTACTCTGTTACCAAATAAGGACGTATGAATTTTACTTTAATTATCCTACGAAGGCGGTCCGATAGGTACTTAGTCTACAAAAGAGAAAGAAAAATTCTGAAAAAATGGTTATTTATTTCTCAACATGCTCTTCTTTTTGCTCACATATACACTGATAGATACGTTTTCTGGTGTGCAAGATAGCCCGCCGTTCTGGTTATTGACCTTTTCATATTTGGAGAGAAAGCCTTATTTGAGCAAATCTCGAAAATGTACGGTATAGTGCAGCAGCTCGTTGGCAGTGAGACGGTGCGTTGTCATGGTGGAAGGCAATTTTTTTTTTCAGCAAATGAGGCCACCTTTTCTGCAATTCGAGATCGTGAGCCGCCGCCTCTGTATTAGCCGTTTTCTGGCCATTTGCATGTGGTTATATTTTTGACGGTCACCATCAAAGGACATTGCAAATAGCATCAAGGTGGTCTTTGACTTCACTGCCCGATATTCCTTCAAAAATCAGGAATTTAACAGATATATATTGCTCTCATAGAACTTCTAACTTCCAAAGGCTACATTTTAATTATAAGAAATCGCAAATTGGATCCAGGAAATTTGGGGATTGTAACACGTACATAAGGAGGACCTTTTGGGTTCATTACATTTTATATCATATAATTGAGTGTAACTACGCCTTATGAAATCAAAAACAATATGATTTATCAATGTAACACATTTTACTATTGTGGTTATAAAAAGAAAATTCATTATATGAAGACAACCTGTCCATTATTAATTATGGTTTACGTAGATACATGTACTAAATTTCGAATTAAGTGAACTTAGAATTTTCGCGTAAGTGACTTCTTGAAAGACTGTAAAACAATTATACATTGTATGTAAAAATTTATGGAAATTATACTCTCTAGAATTATCGATTAAAGTATATGGGTTACAGAGATAAATGTGCACAAATAGCATAGAGTTTAACTTTAGAAAAAAGACGTAGACTATAAATTGACCCTGTCCGTATCATAACCAAATACATTATAGCAAGTATACCTCTCCGACTAGAAAAAGTAGAAAAACTAATTAGTTTCCGACAACTAGTACAAGGCGGAAAAATATATGTTCTAAAATATATATGCTAAGTTCGGGTGTAACCGAACATTTTATACTCTCGCAATATGCAAGGATCAGAGGCGGGGATATTCCAGGAGCTGGAATAACTTTATACTTAAAAATGTTGCGGAAAAATTCAACATTCATTATCCGACGAAATTACCAATGGATTGCAATCATATTTGGTATCATATTAGCTTATATTACAGGTCCTAGACTCATGTACTTTTATTGCTATATTTTGCTTCGTGTCAGAGATATTTATATTAAAATCTACCAAATTAACTCAAAAGTGATATATGGGATATAAACTCAACCAAAGTGGTTTATAAATATATTAGATACATGAGGAAAAAGTCAACCGGAGAAAAGGAAAAGAAAAAGGAAAGAAATCATTATATTAAGAATAAGCGGCTTAGACCATGATCTAGACCGATTTCTTTCATATTTAGCGCGAAATCACATTGTGTTTAAGAAAACATATCCACTTAATTTGATTAAAATATCACTCATATTGCCCAACATAAACGGTTTAAAGTCAGAAGGAAAGTCGGGAATTCTTATATCGGGCATTTTGGGATAGAGGAATATCTGCACTGATCACATTAAGCCTTTTCATTATTTAAGTATATTAGGGAATATATTTCCACCCAATTTTGTGGAGGTAACTCACACACTGACCGACATATTCCAACTGACTTTAGGAATAGCGAAAATCATTATATGTAGTATATGGGAGGTGGGATAATTCGTAGACCGATTTCACACATTTTGGCGGTAAAGTATGGTATATCCGATATTGCACGTTATATTAATTTTGCTAAGATATCTTACATATTGACCGAAATATATGGTATAAAGTCTAGCCAAAGGTTGAAAATTCGTATGATAGGTATCTGGGGTTTAGGGGAAGTGCTTACCCGATTTTATCCATTTCAACCACGCGGACACACTCTAATCAGAAAGAGACGCTCTCTAAAATTCAAAGAGATAACTCATATATTGACCCTTGTATATGGTATGGTCTACAGGAAGGTTGAAAATCCTTAAATTAGGTATATGGGGGCTATGGGGAAGCGTTTATCTGATTTTTTCCATTTTTGACACCAGACCACACTATTATCATACAAAGATAATCCTCCAATTTCATTACGATATCTTACATATTTACCATTATATTTGGTATAAAGTCTACCGGAAGGTTGAAAATATGTATATTAGGCATATTGGGGCTAGGAGAAGTATTTAACGGATGTTCCCCACTTTTGATACCAGGGCACGCTATTATTATGAAAACGCAATGCTTTGATTCCATTATAATGTCTTACAGATTTCCAGATATTTTCGATAAGAAGTCATATAGAGGCACTGAGGTCCTAATATTGGGTATTTGGTGGCTTGAAAGTTATAATCCGTTTTCGTCTATTTTAACGCATGAGACGTCATATCTTGAAAGCACTATTTGTACAAAGTTGAATTTTCATTATTACAAAAAATTTCTTCCACTGGTGCCCCGCCCTACTAGGATCCTATATACTGAACAACACGTTTATATCTTAATTTTCTGTTTAGTTATAGCACATTATCTGTTTTCGATTAATTTGATCGAATTAATTTTTTCACGCCGGCATTTTGTGGGCGTGGCAGATGTCCAATTATGCCGATCTGCAATACCAACTGTCTTACGGTGACAAAGAATACGGTTACCAAGTTTCATCAAAATATCTTAATTTTTACTCAAGTTATCGCTTGCACGGACGGACAGACAGGCAGTCACTCGGATTTCAACTCGCCTTTTCATCCTGATCATTTATATATATATATATATATGTGTATACTTAACTCCTTTAGTTCTAGGTGTTACAAGCAACCGTTAGGTGAACCAAACTAATATACTCTGTAGCAACATGTTGCGAGAGTATAATAACAAAATCAAACCACCTACCTGAAAATTCCATTGCTACAAATGTACAGTAAATGCAGGCTCTTTATTTTACTACTTGGGCTGAAAAGTCATTGGTCCAACTTTGATTCCAACGTCCACTCGATCCAGTAAGGCAGAGTAGTATTTTTTTTATTGATTGTTTTACCATTCTTGAGGTGTTCGATGAAAATAATTCCATGATATTCCAAAAACAAACACTGTGTAAAACCTTCCCGACCGACTGTTGTATTTTCGGCCACTTTGGAAAAGTTTCGCTACTTTTTCTGGGCGACAATCATTCAGCGAACAACCGACAGGATTCAGGTGTACAGTGATGTTTAAGTGTTCAGTATCAGATTGTATCAGAATCAAAGACGAACCGAGAATTCGTGAATAAACATGACCTACTTTTCATATAATCAATTTAATTTTACAGCCACCCAACACAATTTCTCAAATTATGCCGACGTTTTCCGGAGTTGTCATTTTTGCTCAATAATTATATTGGTCGTATGAGGTAAAAGTAACGTATGGAGCGGTTTTTGTAATTTTTATCATCAAACCACATTAAGTCGAAAATAACATAATGCCTTTAAAATATCTTCCATACTAACCAATATCTGTACGACCAATATAATTATTTATATCCTTCTGGCTGACGTAGGTATGGGTGAGTGTGTCTGTTTATTTGTTCCCCGTTCCCTAATACAATCGATATAAGGAATTTCATCTTTTAGTTGACTATGTATAGTATATACAGGGGTGAGTGCAAGATATCTTAGAAAATTTAAACGAGAATATTCCGATTAGCATTATGTCATCCGGTAGTAAAAATTAGTGAACTCAGTATGTACCATCCCAAAACACTAATATGATGAATATAGCGATTTCTATTAGTTGGGATAATTTTAATATGAATATTTAGAATATCATATAAAATGGAGTAAAGAAGCTACTTGAGTCCATGATCAATATTATAAGTTAGTACTATTCTAAACATGATACTTAGGTTAGGTAATCAGGCTGATCTTCGTAAATTCACCAATAACCCCACTTGGATAGCTAAGAATTCCGGTCCGTTGTGATCCTCAAAACTCCTAAGTATGGATGAAAAAGACCGCCGCTTATCGACAAATTGCTTTGAGTCTATTAAAAATTTGTTTATGACCAAAGGAAATTATGAAACAGCCAACAAAGAAATGTTGGCCATGACCAGAGCGGTGAAATCGTTGAGGGGATTATCCCTAAGGTAAAGTACAGACCACGTACCTTTTGCTCATATTGTAACTGTGTGCATATCTCCTGTGTCGAAGTACGGTAAATACATTTAAAAATCAAATATTCTTTCATAAGGAACATCTACCCGAATACAAATTTACGCGGTCATTCCCAACGTTGCATGGACACATTATTTCTTAATCATATAGAAGTAAACGGAATATATACGGCGAAGAAATATTGGGGCAGATATAAAAATATATTTGGAACATTCCGGATCTATCAAAATCAGGTTCACAACGAATGTAGAAGTCTCAACAAAAGAAACCGACTAAAATGAAACGATCCTCAAGCCCCATAATAGAGCACATGGAAATGTTGAAGAAAATAAAATTCTTCTCTCAAAAAAATATTATTTTCCCAAAATGATTCAAAAAATAGCACACTAATCCATCGATATAGCATGTTCAAAGAGGGAAAATACGAGAGACATCCATCAAACCCAGAAATTGCAAGGACAACAGTTCCAGAGCATCCAGGACACACTCTCTATGTTGACATATTTTTAACCGAAAAACAATTAGTTAGACAGTTTTTGAAGTTTGCCTCCAAAATCGAAATGTTTCCCTTGGAATTTCGAAACTGAGCTTATTGAAAACATCGTTGTAAATTATAGTATGAAAGTTAATATAAAGTTAAAATATAGTGCATCCTGTCATCCTCTCATCCTCCTCCTTTATTTCAATAGTTTACAATATTTTTGGTTAAGTTTATATTACAGATTATATAAGATTTCAAAGTTAGGCCAGTATTTTTAAAATATGAAATTTTCATTATTTTCGAAGATCCGATTTTGACCCGTTATGGGAACTCCCATATAAGATTGACCGAAAAATCGTTACTTTTCTAGCAACTTGGACACTAAGATTAATAATGCTCTTTTCAATAAGTTCTATTTCGAAATTCGAAGGCAAATATTTCGACTATTAAGGTTAATTTCGAAAAACGGAGTAATTGCTTTTCTACTTATGATTTTTTCTCTAAAAAAAGCTGGTTTGGTAAAATATCCAGACGAGTGTTATGACCAAATTATAATAACTAAACAAATACACAACAGGATAAATAATTTCATAACAATTTCCAACATGTTGGCAAACTCAATTAGGAAAAGTAATTTTTTGGCCATTGAAATAACAACAAGCCCACAAAACCAGGTAAGACTAATGAGCGAAGAAATAGTAAATATACGTATGCATTTCAAAGGGCAAAATTATACAAATAAACAGTTTTCTTTTAAATGATATGCTTTTTTAAATAACAAAGCTGCAGTAGTTTGTAATGTCAAAATCCAAGAATTAGATAGCAGAAACATATGAAAACTTGATAATAAAACTGTTATAAGATATCAATCAAAGCGAAAGATATTTGTGCTTTTACAAATATTATACTATCTCTACCAAATAACTATAAAACTTCCAATTTTATACAAATAATGTTAATAATGTAACAATAATGTTAACCTAAGCGAATCCAAATGTATTTCTAAGTTAATTCAGGGAAAGGAATGGCTGTGTGACTACAGTAACCCATGCCATATTCAAAGAATAGAGAAACTAGGTAATATCATAACTCTACTTAATAACTTTAGTGGCAGAATTAATAGAAATAATATCACTTATCCCATAAAAGGCACATACGAGGTACACTTTTGGAATGACTATAAGACACAGAACTGCAAGTAAAGAAATAACACTAATGATACATAGAATACGATTCATCCAGATGGCCCCATTAGTGGAAGAGCGTTTACTAATTTTGTCTTTAGAAGCTTTAAAAACTCCCCATGTTAAAAACACAAAATATTTACAAACTTTGGAATGCACTCCACAACAAACCGCATCACCATCCTCATCTTACTTTGTGTCATTATATTATAATAATTTTATTTAAAATATGTTTTTGGTGAAAGAAAAAGTAATCCTGCATATTTAAGAAACAATGCCACATGCTTCAATTGGTAAAACTGTGAAAAGCCCGAAACATGATCTGTTATAACCAGAATTCAATAATATTCCCTATTTATAATGCCTGCTTGAGGACAAGTAAGAATTTATGGAGGGAGAGCTAACATATCACTATCCACTGAAACATTGTTAACAAAATTTCATACTAAGCCGAACTCAACAGATTTCAATAAAAAATTTTATTACTATAAGCATCCGCTTTAACTGTCAATATCATTATGGCAAAGCGTAAACTGCCAATTCTGCGGACCATGCAATCTCTGGTGAAACTCTGCCACTAAAGCCAGTGCCGATATCAAGACCCCACAGCACAGAACCCACAGTACAGATGATTGTATTTTAAGTAGGTTTAAGTTATTTTTAATTAAAAATTTTACGAATAATAACTTATAACTTATACGAACTTATATACGAACAATAACTTATAGTGAGATATTTACGTAAAACCTGTTAGGTGGCGCACATTTGCCAACAATTTTTCATCCACGGATACCCCTCACTTTTGTAGCTCAATTAGTCACTTAGTTTTAGTAGTTCATATTTTTTCGATTAACAGCGTTTTGTGGTCGTGGCAATGGTCCGATTTTGCCCATCTGCGATGGCAACCTTCTCAGAGTGCCAAGGAACACGTGTACCAGTTTTATTAAGCAATCTCAATTTTTACTCACGTTATCCCTTGCATGGACAGACGGACAGACAGATATCCGTAGCCCACATCTAAGATGATCTCCATGTGGAGCAATCTTGAGATTTCATACCGAGTGATATGGATAAACAGAATCTCTATCATATAAATATTTGGTAAATTTGGTAATTAAATGACAAGCTTTTGTGTTATTGAAACTCTCTCTGCAACTACTGAACTGTAATGTGGTGATACAAAATTCAAACTTCCTTATTTAGTATATTTCTCTTTTTTATTGCATTTATTGCTATCCAAAACTATATAATTATAAAAATATAATAACTATTCACAAAATATTCCCAAATGTTAAATTGGGCTAACCGCTGTGGCGAATATAAACTCTTCCGAATTATTAATGGCGACTATGCGCAAAACGGCGCAATTGGCAATTTACGTTTAGCCCTTCGGCATGCTCCAATTTCCATTTAGGTGCTTTGATTTGAGAAAGGCTAGCCAGACATTCCAAATATTTAGGGATAATGTCTTTCACGAATACGATATTAATTGGTTCTATCTCGACAACATTTTGATGTCGTCAAAAGATATGACTTAGCACTGACAACATTTGCAACTCGTGTTCAATAATAACTACCAAATATGTAACTGTGCCAGCCAGAAGTGAATTTCTTAAATTTTAGTATTACCAAAACTGTTATATTAACTCTAGGAAAATGAGAGACCATATGAAATTATAAAAGACCGGTAAGAGTATGTGACTTGCGACGGTTTCTTGTCACGAGAATATTATAGAAGGATTTCGCCAAATCTGCAAAACGTTCAATTACACTTCAAATGGTAATAAAAGTGGAGAGTTTTCCATTCTTACTGAACGTAAGTTATTGAAAATATACATATGTGTGTGATTGCTTCCCAACCGAGCACCACTATCGACACCCATATTGCTATCACAAAGGTTTAACGATAAAGAAATGGGTATCTTTCGAACTTTGCCACCATACAGGGGATTTTGATAATTCTTCACGATAGTCCCGCTTTACTTTCAGTGGATGGATGCGTATCCGCTCGAAGACATAACGAGGATCGCTTTCAATTTTACACACACAGTCCGTTTTATTTGTGGAAGTAACCCAGTTGCGGTTATGTCGGAACGTGTGTTGCCTTAACTTTATGCAGGTTAACAATGAACATACCGCGAACAACGATCTTGGCAGACTGTGAATTTCATATTCTTTTTAATGGCATAAATTAAAGCATTGAAAACCGCAACGGCCCGGAACCCTAGCTGTACGATTAGCAGCTAATATGATCGCAGGGCACCTTTTATTAACCCTTCTAGGTAATACCGGCCCCTCCCTACCCAATATAATTGTATCTTTACTATTAATTGGACAAATTGCACTCCTAATTCTTGAATCCGCAGTAGCCATCATCCAATCGTATGTATTCGCAGTGTTCTTAAGACTGCTTAAGACTTCTTGCTGCTCAAGAGTTTGCGGCAGCGTACTAAGCCTTGTTATCTTCAAAACCATTCGAACAAATAAGCTGATAGTCGTTGGAATGTTCTTCGTTGGGTGCATTAACTTTACGCCTTGGCTCAAGTTGTTAATAAAATATGTATTAATATATAATTAATTATATATTTAATGCTTCGGATGTGTTTCATCAGTGAATTAACACACTTAGCAATTTTCAACAAAATCTTTATATGGGTGGTGGGAGTGGTTATTATCCGATGTCAATCATTTTCTCCCAGCATGTGAGAAAGCGCCTGAAATACTAGTACTGAGCAAGTTTGATTGATACAGTTTTATTGGTTTGTGAGATGTACATTAAACATATTAGGGGGTGGGTGGGGAGTTTATCCCAAAAATTAATTTTACTTTCTTTAATCGCATACAATCTATCAACTAATTCGTTTTAAAATGGAAAACAACCAGAAGCGGAGTTTTCGCTTAATTTCTAATAACGAAAGTAAATGTTTTAGTTTTCTTCTTTAAGAATACTGTGGGTGAATGCATCTTAAATAGTAGTGTTAGCCGAGTAAAAAAAAAATCCACTATTTATTCATTAAATTTAAGATTTCATCTGGTATAGTTTGAACCGATTTAAGTCAAATATGCACCGTTTTGTTTGATAACTTGTTACCATTTTGAAGGTAATTTCATAATGCCACCCTCATAGAAACCCTTGACTCCATTGGCAAAAAACGGGGAGAGACGATTTTCACATGCTTCTCTCGAGGCAAAATCGTTTTTTTTTTTTTTCATCAGCAAAATCATTGATCATAGTCAGGAACAGGTAGTAATCACTTTGTACCAGGTCTGGACCATAAGGTAGAAGTATAAGAACCTTCCAACCAGGCTTCCGAAGTTTCTGGTGAGTCACTATCAATGGGTGTGGCCTGGCGTTGTCCTGATGGAACACAATTTCTCATTGCTAGTGTCCATCTTTGACGCGTGCGCAAACAATATTAAGTCAAGCAAGCACAAAACAGCCAAATAAGTACGAAATCTTATCTTTCTAACGCCATATAACCTAACCCGATCGCTCTTATACAACGCGACATACAGATCAATAAAGCCACATGTTAGAAAAATAATGGATTTCTTCTTACTTGGTTTGATATATTTAAGGCAAAACAATTTCAAAAGTTAAATATAAACTGAGACAAGAAAGGAAGGGCTGAGTTTAGGTGCAATCCAATTATTTATACTCCCCCAATTTGTGAGGCCCAAAGACGGTTTAATATTATATTTTCAAGTGTTGACAAAATGGTATATTAAAAGATGAATTCAAAATTCCTTACTCGACCAAACAGTGAATGAATTACAATCATGTTTGGTATCTTATTAATTTACGCAATAAGTCTTAGATTCACTTAGTTTCAATAAGGCCACAGAAAAAAGACTGTAAAATCAATCGAATTACAAGTGATTACTACAGATTTCGCAGTTAAATCACATCCAAAGAATTTTATTAAAAATTGAACTGAGTTTGCTGACAAATTTATAAATCGTCTCTCAAATTAGCTTTTTGTAGTTAATTCAACAAAATTTCTGTTATTTGTTAACGGTCGTGACTATTATTTAGCCAGGCATTTCTGTTAAATAATAACGAACGCGACTGTTGTTTCACCACGCATTTATATCTACAATTTATATTTATATATCGGTAGAGTACATTTTGCTTCATGTCCGGAACATTTATGTGAAAATCTAACTAACTAACACAACTCATTATATTCATTGCATTAGTGCAGTGGGAAGACAGAAGCCGATATCACAAATTTTTACTGCTAAATAACGTTAATGCTAATTGAAATACTTTCGCTTAATTTTACTGAGATATCTTTTATTGAGATACATGCGATACAAACTCAACCAAAGGAATGAAATTAAATATCCTAAATATATAAGGAAAAAGTCAAAAAAGAAGGGCGGAAATCTTTATATTAGGGGTAAGGGAGCCAGACCAAGGTGTACGTGCTGTGTTCAAAAAATAACGGGAATGTTCTTCGACTTTAATGCCATAGTGCATCATGAATTCTTGCTTCAAGGTCAAACGGTCAATAAGGAGGACTACCTACGAGTTAAACGCTGTTTGTGTGAAGCAATCTGAAAAAACGATGATAATGCAATCCGTGAAGCAATCCGAGAAACGAAAAAATGATAATGCACCTGCTCACACTTCGTTGCTTGTTCGTGAATTTTTGGCCAAAAACAATACTGTAACGATGTCCCAGCCTCTATATTCGCCAGACATGGCTCCGTGTGACTTTTTTCTATTTCCAAAAACAAAGTGAACCTTAAAGAGCCACCGCTTAACAAGTATAGATGACATTAAAAGCGCATCGCTGAAAGAGATAAATGGTATCCCAAAAATCGAGTTTGAGTAGTATTTCGACGATTGGAAGAAACGCTGGCATAAGTAAGTGGCATAATATCGAATGGAGACTATTTTGAAGGCGACAATATTAATGTAGACGAATGAATAAATATTTTTTTCAAAACACGAGAAATTCAATCCAATTCAATGCCAATTTCGATCATATACAGATTTAAGTCATATTATGTTTAAGGTTAAATATGACATATATCTCGTACATAAAGTGAACAGTCAGCTGGAAATCAGCATACGGTAAATATTTGGGCTAGAGGAAGACTGCAAGAATAACGAAAATCATTATATGTAGTATATGGGAGCTGAGGTTATTTGTGGACAGATTTCACTTACTTTCACTACCAAACTATAGTATACCCAAGAGTAAACGTACACTTCATTTCGCCAACATATCTTACATACGAGTATTGACCGATATATACGGTGTAAAGACAAGCCGAAGTTTGAAATATTTATATGAGGTGTTCGAGAGCTAGGAAAGCATTGATCCGCTTTTATCCATTTTTGACACAAGGGTGCAATATTACCGGAAAATAATGTTCTCTGAATTTCATTAATATATGTCACAGATTGATCGATATTTTCTGTAAAAAGTCAGCCACAGGCACTGAGGTCGACAGGTTCGGTGTCTGGGGGTTTGAAAAGTTATTTACCAATTTCGACTATTTGTGAACATTAGATCACAGACCTTCAATGCACTATTGCAAAGTTTTATTCCTATATCTTAATTGGTGCTTGAGATATAAGTTATAAAGTAAAATAATGAGGTGGAAAATTAAAATGTGTTATACATTTCGCCCAGTTTAAACTGTAGCATTAAGACAATGTTATGTACCAAATTTAGTTGAAATTAGTCTAGTAGTTGCGAAGATATGGAATTTTTTATGTCGATTCATACGCACTCCTTTCGTGCCATCTTTACTGTAAAATTTTATGCCTCTGACGATTTTATGTAGCGATTAACACACTTGTAGTTGTTTTCAACATAACTTTTGTATGAGAGGTGAGTGTGGTTATAATACGAATTCACTAATTTTCAGTGTATGAGAAGCTGCTAGAAATTTGGTTGATAAGATCTGGTTTGGTTGATATACAATAGTTTTACTTGTTTACTGGTTTTAATTTTTCTGCTTACATGACACATATTTGAGGATGGGGCCATGCCCACTTTTTAAACAATTTTAAACTATGGATCAATTATTATTCCTATGGAGCATCTATCCATACAAAATTATAGTTTTGCATCTTAATTTGTGGTTTAGTTATAGCATTTTACACGTTTCCGGTCAACGGCTATTGAGCAACCGCAGCTTTCTCAGTACTCCAGGGAATACGTGTATCAAGTTTCATTAAGATAACTCACTTTCTACTCAAGTTATCGCTTGCCCGGACAGTCGGACGGATGGAGGGATAGACAAAAATCGGGAATTCAACTCGCCATTGAGATAAGTTTGATATATATAACTTTATTCTACATAAACTATGAGTTTTTTGTGTTACAAACAACCGTTATTATTCGAGGTGAGAACAATTTTTATTACAATTAACCGCGCCAAAAAAAAATCGCGATAAATAATATCAATGTAGCAATAGAATATAGCAATAGAAAACGATGTACTACATAGACATTTAAAAAATTTAATAGACCAGGAGCGTAATAAACTTTAGGTTTGTTGATTATAGATGTAAGGCGGTTCGCCTCCGCGCGGGGCATCCTGGGTAATGCTAAATGATTTGATAGAACCATGACCTTTGTCCACAGAAAGGCGAAGGAAAACCCCTTTCATGCACATTGAAACTAGCGAAAATCCGATATTTGAGCAGAAAACTTTCAATAAAACCCGCAGAAACGGCTCTAGTGGTGACTTAACGCTGTATGCGGCAGGACTGGTTATACGTAAATCTGAGTTGACGAAAGTCTGGAGAGCTTCGCGAGGGGCTTCCTGCGAAAGCGAAGAGTGCTTTCATGAATCCTCAAGGTTTAAACGTATTATTGGAATAAACCGTGCTCCATGGGGTATCTGAGAAAAGAGGCTGGGGCCTAGAACTTACGTAGCTAGGAGTCGCTAACATTTATCATGGATGCTCATTTTTCACGAGATCATTCCCACGAAGAACGATGAACGCCGTCTCACATGCCACCGCCAAGAATTTCAAACCCATTAGTTTCTGTTGGAAACGATGCACCTATACATTAGGGGAAGTATCCAGAGGGGTAAGCTGTTAAGGGCCCAGCATGCCTACACCAAAGGCAGGTCAGTCAACACTGTTTGCAGGCTGTTGTGCCATGTCTGAAGGGAGCTCTTATTCAAGTTAACCCGAAATATTGTCAACAAAAGAATCTGCATAAACATTTTGCTGAAGTGTTGACAATTCAGACCATAGTCAGAGCATTTGCAATTCAATTACGCGAATATTTAATAAGCAACAGATTAAATAATATAAACATCAAATCAAATAATGAACTGCATAGCTATCAAATATGCATACAAATAAGAAAGATATCTTACACATAGATTGAATAAAGGCAGCTCCAAAGAAGGCAATAATAGGAAAAACAAAGGCTCATTCCAAGAATCAATATTTGCTGGCTCTTAAATGAGGAAGTTAATAAAATATTGTCAAACGTTTTGTGAGAAGCATTTTATTCAACAAAGTAAAAAGGGCTCATAAATCACTTCAAAGGATAATTGGCCCCAAACTCTTAAAGGACCTTGCAACTCTTAACTGGAGGATCACTCCATATAAAATATATTCAGATAAATATACTAAGATGAAATTAATGCAAGTAGAGTGTTATTAAAAATATAAATAAAAATAAGAGCAAATAATTTTTTTGTAATGATTGTGACAGTTAGTGAGTAAGAAGGAATTTAAAGTAACACCAAAAATTTATCACCCTGTGAAAATAAGTGCGAACGTGAGAGCAAAGGGCCAATTGATTTAGTGAATTCGTTGCTTGAGTTTGAGGGAAAAGCCGGCACCTACGTGTCCTGCCGCGAAACCGCGCACACGGCGTACGACACAAAAAGACACCAGTCTGTAGGAATTATAAGAGATAAAGTTAAAGTTAAAGTTAATACTATCCTGAATCGACGACGCCATCATCGCAAGGTGAAATTTTATTTGCGGACCAACCTTTCATTTATTTAATAGAGCAGGAATAGACCAGTCTAAAGAGGTGCCTATACGTCTGCTGGAGGAAATTGAAAAAATAATACAAGGAAAACGTGCCCTGGCAGAATTCCATTGCGAAGTCAGTAAGGTATTGATTCTTGCTTTAACAAAAATTGGGATGGAAAGTTCAGGAGACAACTTAGTTATGCAGCTTTATGCGACTCAAGAAGCCGTTGGTACATCTATTATTGGCTATATATAACCTTAGTATGGGAGGTGGGCGTGATTACCATCCGATTTCAAGCACGAGCTGCAGGAAGGACTTTACATGAGCAAATTTGTTTGACATATCTATATTGGTGATATATATACATTAAACCTATTAAGAGGCGGGGCGGGGCAATGCCTACTTTCTAAAAATGCTTAGGTTACTGATGCCACTCGGCGCTGCGATTCCCTTTCCCAAATTACAGGTATGTATCTCAATTTATTGCGTAGTTATAGCACATTATAAGATTTCACTCTTTTCATTCTTTACAATATCAAAACAAACTCCCACACAACAATAAACACATCACATCATTTATTATACATTCATATATATATACACATACCCTCAGCACACGCCTCGCTCGATGGGTGGCTGTACACTTTTCTTACTAAACTAATTCTAATTCAAATAACTTAACACTTTATTTCTCGTTATTCGAGTTTACAACTTCTTACTCCCTCTTCACTTGCATTGCACTCGGCAACACTGTAATTATAACTATGTTTGCTGGCACCCTGGTAGCCCTTATATCGCTACTAACAGATCGTCGCTCGAACATTCTGGCAACAAAGAATTTCGTTGTCTGGCTAAATCTGGCAAGTTATCGCCGATTCTGTCTTGCTCTGGCATTCGTGTTCGCCACACTGCCCTCCGCCTAAGTCTGATCATCCCAATAAGACATATTTGCGGTACCACACGCTGTGAGAAATTCTTAATAAACTACCTTTACTTTATTCCTAGGTCTTCCAATGATCTGCGATACACTACATCAATGACCAATTACCCAGTAATTAAGGAGATAACAGCTTTTTCTGTTGTGGGTTATATAATAATACCTAATCTCTCAACTTTATCCTTCAATAGATCCTTCATTAGTAACCGAAGATCATTACCAAAAATGACCCTTGTCGGAGTCTACCTCCTTGTTATCTACCACTTTTCTCAAATGTTCTTCTAAAATTCTATCATTCTACCATGCCACCGGACCGCGGACGGATACCCAGTTTCTGGCACGCCTCCTGAATCAACCTTGGTTCGAAATTCCTCCCTTGGTCAGAGTGTGATTATATTGGAACACCATATCTCGTTACCAAAATTTTGATGAATATGTCCGCTACCGTTTCAGTCTCTTGATTAGGAATTGGGTATGCCTCTGGTCATTTACTGAAATAGTCCATGACTACCAAAACATATTTGTTTCCTAATTTACTGGTTTGAAATAGACCACCTTTATCTAGCATAGCATTCCAGCTGGAATGCGCTCAGTACAAATGACAATCCACTTCGTAACTGATTGACGACAACCAGCTCAATAAAATCTATTCTTTAATTTCTCCAGGGTTTTCGTGATTCCCATGTACACACATGGACTGTTGTGCAGCTCGTTGAGAATTTGGGGAATTCCTACCAGTGCCAATGAGCCCAATATGCCTTTGTGACTGAGCTTCCTGCAGCTATTTTTTCTCTCGTTGGACGTTTCTTCACTTCCACTCCATACATTACAAGTTTCAAATATTGATGATATGTTGATATTTTCGTAGTTTCCTCGGGTTCCAGTCTTCTGTCGTTGGCATTGTCATTAATCGGAAATCTATTTTTCTCTGGCTTGCTTATCGTCTGGATATAATACGCAACCATTTTCTCATTCCTTTCAATGACTTGTGAACGTAGAACGGCTCTTATTATATACCCATTAGCATCCGTATCCAAAATAATCGTTGAGCCTGGCACCGGATACTCCAACTTTCCCGAGGTATATAATCGTTTCTTGAGAGATTGGAAAGCCATTTTCTCTTGCTTATTCCACCGAAAGTTCTTTTTCGTGAGTTCATGGAGTCTACTAGCTATGCTGGTAAAATTTGGAACTAATCGTCGATATACAGTTCGATTAAACTTCGTAATTCATGTAAATTTGTCTGAATGGGTCAATCTATTACTGTCCCTTACCTTTCTCGAGCTGTGTAAATCCCTCCATTGTTACTTTGTGCCGTAAGTACCATACTTCCTTTTTGAAAAGGGAGCACTTCCTCGGACTCAGCTTTAGACCAGCGATGGCTAACCGTTGGATAACCTCTTCCATGGTTCTTGAGGTGTTCATCGAAGTTTTTGCCCAACACGATGATATGGTCGAGGTACATCAAACAGGTCTTCCAGTATAATATCCTTTTAATATATGGTCCATAAGCCTCTTGAAGGTGGCAGGAGGATTACATGATCCGAAGGATATTACAATGAATTGCAGTGAATTGCCATGTACCATCTCCAGCACTGAAAGCCGTCTTTTCTTTGTCTTCTTCGTTCACTTCCACTTGCCGATAACCACTTTTTAAATCAAGTGTTGAAATTCGTGCCTGATAAGAGTCCAGAGTGTCATCGATTCTATATAGTGGATAACAGTCCTTCTTCATTACATCATTCAACCTTCTATAATACACATAAAACTGCATGTTGCCATCTTTATTCTTACAAGCTTTACAGATCCGTGCCCTTCTCGGCTGGATTGCTTTAGTTTAACGATCGGTTTGACGAGAAAGCTGTTTGATCTTCCTCAGCTTTGCGTTTGAGTCCAGTTGGATTACTGGACCAGTTAGATTCAGTGTTACAGTTGTGTGCAATGTGACCACTTTTTCCGCAGTTGAAACATTTAACAACAATCATGTTTCTTACACGTTTCGGTAGATTTCTCCAGTATTTTATGCATCTTTTCAAGTAACTGATTAACCCAAATATGTTCTTTCATTTCTATTTGATGAGCTTTAAATGTTCGATTACTAAGCAGAGATGTAGTTTCGTACGTTTGAGCATTCGAGACGGTTTCTGCAAACATCAATTTTGGACATGCAAACGCAGCATAGCGTGTAGTCTCATCTCGTATTCCTTTAACGAGACTCTGAGTTGTGATGTCTTCGTTGTGTTCCACGGATTTGCGTGCATGAGCCAAATGAGCTAACCTCTCAATATCCGCACCAAATTCCTGCAGAGACTCATTGGCTTTCTGGTGGCGATTTAGCAACTCGAAGTGAAAGACCTACTTCCCGTGCTCACTACCATGTTGTCTTTCTACTGCACCCATCAACGTTTCATATCTACTCGTTTGCAATTGGGAATGTTTTGTAAAATGTCTGCTGCAGACCCTTTCAATGCAACGTATAATGCAACGGCTTTCAGCATTCCAAATATTTGCAGCTGCCGTCTTTTCAAACTGAAGCTTACAAAGCCAGAACAGAATTGTGCCATTAATGGATGGGGTTTTTGCTTATCAGAGCCTGTTCGCAAAATTAAAATTTTGAATTGAAGCTGAAGACGGTTTTTTATCTCATCCACTTCAGCCTTAATTTTATCCTGCTCTTCCGAAATCTGCGTTGACGCAGCTGTTATTTATGAGGTCACTTGTGCTGAAATCTGCGTCTACACCTCTTTTACTTCTGACGACGTGTACGAGTAAATAGAAGTCATAATTTAATAGCTTTTCACACCTTTGTCTGTCTGTCTTTATTTCTATCTATTTATTTATTTCTTTTTATTTCTATTTCGAATAAATTAACACTTTATTACTTGTTATTCGAGTTTGCAACTTCTTACTTAAAACACATTTACACTTAACTTGGTAACACTTTAAATAGAACTGTGTCTGCTGCCACTCCGGCAGCACTTATATAGTAGATTAGTATCAACAGATGGCAACTCGACCATTCTGGCAACTACGAATTTCGCTGTCTGGCTGATTCTGCCAAGTTATTGTCAAACAAAGGTTAACAAATCCACAACACCTAATGACATCAATACCAATAATTTTTTAAATAAGGTATATAGAACAAGTTTATTCTAATACTTATTTTATATCACTTATTAGGCGATTTTTTTACTAAGCAACGTATTAGCTTTATATTAATGGATCAGATTTTTTAACAGTTCAAAAACAACGGAGACATAAACACATAATAAACAACAACATAAACAACATAAACAACATAAACACCTAAAGTTATAACAAACTCTGTAAAAAATGTTTCCAAAAATTACGTTAAGGAAAACGGATGCACAATTATTACCGAAAAACATAAATATTAAAACACCTTTAACAAAAAAGAAATATATATATATGAAACCAGTTTGATATCTTTAAGTGTAATTGTAATTGTGTATTTATGTCTTTGCAGAAGTCCTAACCCTTTTAAGAACCATCTAAACCAAACATGAATCATTTGAAAAGCGAATCGATCAAATAGGGAAACAGTTTTCACTACCGAATCCATAATAATAGAAAATTTAGGGGTTTTTGTTTGGAAAGTAAGTTGTAAATTTAAACCTAATTAATTATTTTAAATTTTCGTTGTATCTTAGATTGTCGAGAGGAGCGAAATTATAGCTCCAAAGTAATTAAGACGTGAATCCAAAGTAAAGGTGATTAGGGTAAACCATTCAATTGACCGTAGTACTGGGGAAGTAGAAACCGCCACGCTTAATGCGATCGTGGCTAGATCTCCTCTGGACCCAATAGATGCAATTTTGGATATGAAAAAGAATTTAAATATGAAGGAATATCATGAGCTATATATTGGGTTGTTCGGAAAGTCATTTCGTTTTTTTTGAGCTTCGAGGTTAAGTCCATGCCTTTCAAATGGCCATAAACAGTTGAATTCGACAAATTTAACCTCTCACCGATCTCTCGTGTGGTGATTCGCCGATTTGCATCAACTAATGCCTTTATCGCATCTTTGTCAGCTTCGACCGGCCTTCCAGACCGTGGTGCATCTTCGACATCAAAATTGCCGGATCGAAATTTTGCAAACCAGTTCTGGCACTGGCGTACTGTTAACACGCCTTCTCCATACACATCCGTCAATTTTTTTCTCGCTTGGACAGCATTTTTACCTTTTCTGAAGTTAAAAAGTAAAATATGACGAAAATGCTGCTTATTGCTCTCCATATTTAAAAAGGCACCAACCAAAAACTACTGGGTAGAATTAATAGAACTTTTTCACACACAAGCCTTGCAATATCAGCTCTCATGACATATAATGGTTATGGGGCTTAAGTGTGAAGTTAGTTTCGAAAAAACGTAATTAAGTCCTCTGGCGGGAAAAAACGAAATGACTTTCCGAACAACCCAATATGTTTATTATGTATATAATAAATATACTTTGTTACACTTAGTAATTTTGATTAACACTTATTTTAATTTAAACAAGTAAAGAAGAGCTAAGTTTGGGTGTAACCGAACATTTTATATTTTCGCAATTTGGAAGGATCAAAGTCGGGGAAATACTTTCAGGTACTGGCAAAACTTTATAACAAAAAATGGTGCAAATGAATTTCGGATTTTTTATTTGACTTTTAAGTTGGGTCAGATTCCCATAAAGTCAATTTAACTAAGACAAATCATCTATATTCATGATATTAGTGCAGCGGGAAGAACATAATATTTTTCGAAATATTCTGATGTAATTTTGTTGAGATATCTTCTTAGGAGATATTTGCGATAACTTAACCAAGGGAACGAAATTTAATGTTCTGCGTATATGAGGAAAAAGTCAACCACAGGGACGTAAATCATAATATTAGAGGTATGGGGCTTAGACCAAAGTCTAGACTGATTTCATACATATTCCGTGCTGAACCATATTGTGGCTAAAAAAAACATTTAATACCTTTAAAATATCACACATATTGACTTATAAACAGTTGAAGGTCAGCTGGAAAGTCGGAAATCACTATACCGGGTACATTGGGGCAAGGGGAAGGTCTGAGCAGCTAAATTTTACTTTTGGCATTAAACTAAAGTAAGCTCGAGAACAGATTTCCAGTGAATATTGATTATGTCAAAATTAGACAGACATATGTGGCATAGATTCCACTAGAATAACGATAAATTTAACTAATATATTTTTAATATATATTGGGGCTGGGCTAATCCGGATATCGATTTTTCATTTTTTCATTCAAACTATAGTATATTTTAGATTATACCTTAACTAATTTTATTTTGCTAAGAGGTCTTACATATAGGCCGCTTTATACGGAATTTTGAAAATTCCCAAATTTGTTATAGGGGGGTTAGGGGTCCGATCTTGTAAATTTTTAGTATCATACACATTATTGCCAGAAAATGACGTTATCTGAATTTTATTAAGTTATCTGGCAAATTGACTAAAATAAGCGGTATGAAAGCAACCGGAATTTGCAAAATTCTCATATTAGCTGTATTTACCAGATAATTCCCATTTTTGACAGCAGGGCACACTATTTTCAGATAAAGATTCTGAATTCAATAATAAGTCTCACAGATTGACCGATATTTTCGGTAAAAAGTCTGCCATAGCCACGGAATCCATATATTCAGGATCAGGGGACTTGAAAATCCATATACCGATTTAAAAAGTTTTTAGACGTGCATTGGCACACTCTCAAGGCAACGCAAATTTTTGCTCCGATATCTCTAATGGTAATCGATTTATATACTATAAAGGAAAGTATCAGTTGGAATTAAAATTTTATATATATGGGAAGTAGGCGTGGTTATACTCCGATTTCGCCCAGTCATAATGTAGCATAAAAATTCAAATATAATATAACACACCCAATTTGGTTGAAAATGGTATAGCAGTTCCCGAGATATAAAATTTTACCTGAAAGTGGGCAATGCCACACCCGTTGTCCAATTTTCAAACCGTTTCCTTTGAAGCTTTTAAGGACCATTCTGGCTGTGAAGTTCGATACTCTGGAATGTTTACTCAGCGTGTTAACACACTTTCAGCAGTTTTTAATATAACCGCTACATTGGGGAGTAGGGGTGGTTTTAATCCGGTTGCACACATTTTCACACCATCTAAGGAGATATCGCAGGAATTCGTTCTCGGCATGTTTAGTTGATATAGCTTTAGCGGTTTGAGAGATATGTACATTAAACCTATTAGAGGTGGAGCCGTGCCTACTTTTTACAAATTTTCAATCCACATATGTCCCTTTTTACTGTGATTCCCTGCATAAAATTCAGGTTTTATATAATAGTTGGGAGCTTAGTTATAGCACTTTAAAGATTTCCGCACACCTATATGTAGTTATATATATAGTTTCTGCAACACCAACCTTTGTGTGCCAGGGAACATGTCTACCAAGTTTTATCAAGGTGTCTCATTTATTACTCAAGTTGTCACTTGCGCGGATGGGCGGATGGATAGACAGATATAAGGAATTCAACTCGTATCGTGATCCTGATCATTTATATATGTATAACTCTATGTCTATCTCGATTAGTTTTAGGTGTTACAAACAACCGTTGGGTGAACAAAACTGTTATACTCTGTTGCAACTTGTTGCGACAAGTTAATATAAAAGAAAGTCTGTACCATTAAATTTAATCGTTAAGAAACTAAAAATTAGACAACTGACGTGGCACCGTACACCTTTAGGCGAAACCTCGTTTCTCAGCTTCTACTGGTTGAGCCTGACCCGAATTGTGTACACAATATTCTAATGATATCATTATATTACTATTTAAAGATGAGCAAAACTGGACTGCGACCAGGCCTACTTCTGAAACCATTTTAATTTGATCAGATTCTTTGACTTTACAATTTATAAATCAAGTATCAGTGAAGATACCGAAATAGAACGTAGAACAAATAGTGCTTTTAATGTGTGGCAACATAATGAGAGTAGAAATCGCTATACCTTCTTAGTCTCCCAGATATCCCAAAAGGGCAGGTCCAAACTTAAGGATGGCTTTGTGCTCAAAATGTCAATACATTTCCTAAATAACTTAATGACATTAAATGGGTATCTGCCCATTATAATAATGTGGTCCGATATTAAAATGGGTAAAATCAGTTTAGTTATTATTGTATTTATTTATATTATTATTGTATGTTATTATGTTGGTCAATATGTAAGATATTTCATATATATATATATATATATATATATTTAATATATATATTTTATTTTGATATAAATTTAAGTGTGAACATATTATCATGTTATAGATTATATTTACAAAACCAAATTAGAGTCTTTTATAGATAATAAATATCCCTGTGAATATCTCGGATATAAAACAAAATGTAGTAATGAAATTAAGTCCATAATATACCAAATATAATTGCAATCGAATCATTATCTCGCCTAACATTTTACATAACATTTTTACATTTACATATAATAACATAACATACCAAATACAATTGCAATCGATTCATTATCTCGCCTAAGATTTTACATAACATTTTTACATTTACATTTACATTACAAAATTTTTTATTATAAAATTATGCAAACACCCTTGAATATTTCTTCTCCTTTGATTCTTGCAAATTGCTAAAGTGTATAATGTTCGGCTGCCTCCGACCTTAGTCTTTCGATACTTGTTTAACTTAATATTATTAGATATCTTGCATTTAACCCGTATATACCGTATAAAGTCAACCAAAAAGAGAGGATTGAATCGATTTTATTTATTTTCGGCTTACAACCCCATTACGCTAACCATAAGATTTTCAAAATCTTTTGAATATTTTTTATACGGTATGATCCCACTATATCCCAGGGAATCTTATACCGGGTGGAAGGTATCAGATTTTCCTTACGCCAGGACTTTTATTTATGCTTAATTGTATTTCGATAACTTTGTTAATGGTTGATATAACAAATAAAAAATGCCAATAAAAATTCAAGAAAAGTGAACTTTGGGGTGTTTTTATCCCGATTCTACCCATTTTTGAACTTTGTAAAGAGAACATAATGGGGATGAAATGATTAGATTTGGTATTAGTGATTAGCTTCCCAGATATGAAAAATCATCTTTAAAGAGGACGGTGTCATACCTTTTGCAAGACTTACCGGACTTTTTTGAAGCTTCGGAAGTAACCGTTATAGCCGATCTCACCTATTTTCAAAACATAGGTTTCAACTAGTTTAGTCAACTAGGTTTGATTTAAATAATATTATTTTTTTAGATATACTATATACTAAACCTGTTAAAGGGCCATGTGCCCTTTTAAAGCAAAAAATTTTATTTGTTGCCACTGTTTTTGCGGTCACTATTAAAAAATTTTTTTTGTAGTCGTAACACTGGTCTGATACCTCCCATATCAAGAAAATAAAGTTTTTCAGAACACCAGGGAATACATGTACTTAGCTTCATCAAGATATCTCTGTTTTCTGATAGGCAGGCATCGGGTTTCAATACAGGTTACATATTAATCCTTATTATTATTTTCCCTTTGTTTCCGAGTTATTTTCGAAACTAAACGCTTCAAATATTGCGCAGAAAGTGTCGTTCCAGAAAAAGAGGTATACAAGTATTATGTATTTGTTTCTTGGGCAATTATAACGTATTTCGCTAAGAATATTCTTTCAAATAAAGTCATGTATTGGAATAATTTTACGTTTCAAATTTCTGAAGTAAAATAAAAATTAAATTAATTTTAAGTGTTTGCAGAGACTGAAATAATTTAAATTGAATTAACAGTAACTTAGTAATATTGAAATTTGAATAAAAACAACAATATCGAAAAGATTTGAAATGTAAAATTGGAGATCTGGCATCCAGTAATTCAGTACCGATTGTTTATATAGCTGCGATCGATGTGCTTTCCGTATGTGTTTGTACATGTGTATGTGTTCGTAATTGAATGCACAATTGTAAGTACATAAATGCATATACGAATTCAATCAAGAAAATATATAAGTATTTGGATATAGAGATTCAGTTTTATAATGGCTGCAAGAGCACGCGCTCTATTGTTTCTAAATCAAAGAGCTCTAATTCACACGCAAGTTAATCGTTTGTGTAGCTTTTCGGATCCCAGTGGAAATTGTAATAAAAATATAGACCGTTTTAAATGTTTAAAATACTGGATGTGGTTACGATTTTTTAAATATATCTGCAGAATCTTGTCGATAGATTTGTTGTGACCTAAGTAAATGTGTTTGAAAATCCATTTAAAATTATAAATAGGAGAAATTTGCTTTTTTAATTACCGACAATTATAGCTGAGAGAAACAAGTGCAATATGTGATCTTTTATACATCTTCATATATTTGTGGAATCGAGCTACTACGTCAAACAATTTTTGTTTTACTTTACTTCATAATTATTTTAACTATTAAAAAATAGTGTTCATTGTTCCTTTGTAGGAATTCTGACTTAGAGAATGTGTATATTATGTTCTATGGCTAAAAATATCCGCATGGATTGATTGAAATGTGGCACGCAAGGTAAACACAATAGCAATGTCTAAAGAAGTCATGCCTGTGTTTTTCAAATATACATATAGGTACATAAAAATAAATGTTTTCACAAAAACGCTTGCACAATAGTGGCTTTAAATATTCCAAAAGTGCATATTAGTATTCTAGATAAAAACTTTTATTTTATAAATTTCAATTATTTTTAAAAAGGGATTAGCATTTTATTCCTTAAATACATTTGGTCCAAAATTCATCTCATATGCAAAACTATTTACACATACATACATTATTTATATTGGGTACATAGAGAACAACCATTTACAAAAAATTTGAGTTAATCCTTGTTCTTATTACTGCATTAATCCGGGTAAAACTAGATCGTACATAAACTTATATATCGTACATCATTTTCTTATCGCATTGCTTTCAGGTTTAAGTTCATACTATCCGAAATTTGTAACTTAGTAACTTTACAGATAAGTCTTTTAGATCGAATTTTTTACGTGTATTGCAAAATATGTATTTAAATCCAAACAACCGTTATATTCGGTAGTTCTGAAACGGAATTTATTAATAGAATTTCAGTAAATGAAGCATAATGTGCTTTAACAGGCTTTGGCAGTATACTTAAAGCTCACGTACTTGCACAGTTGATAAAAAGATTTCGTAACTTCCAAATTGATAATGATATTTTAAACTAATTACCTGTTGTATTTAAATATATTTTGACAGAAAATAGTTTTGTCGTTAGTTTCCGCCACTTACAAAAAACAGTTTGCCGACATTGGGAGTAGAGACTATAGAGAAGTTTCAGCGGAGAAATTAATATTAACTTCTTGTTAACTTCGAGGCTTTAAGAAGGGACACATGATACAGAGCTTATTTTTGGTAGTTTTCTTAGCTCACTAATCAAGAAACTGTCCTGACAACAGTCATTTTAGCAAGTAAAACAGTATTTATTACGCTATGTTTATATTTTCATTTATCCTAGAACCTGTGCAATTATTTCTGTTAAAAAAAAAATAAACTACTCATGTTTAGTTATATGTTCTTACTTATGTGTTGTCTAGTACGGTTTGTTATTTTATTATAAGTTGATTTTTCTCTTGAAAATATGCTTGATATATAAAGGATCGATTTCAAGCAGTTGGACAAAACTTTTTTATTATAGAAATGCCATTGAAAGAAATTTTTAATAGTGTCCTCATTCCTCTAACACGTTTTTAAAAATACGAATTTAGAAATTTGTTCACCCAACGATTGTTTGTAATACCTAAAACTAATTAAGGATGGTGATTTGTGGTGAAAGTGGATGTGGCCCCACTCGCTCAAAGCTAGATTACATACCTCACAAACTACAAAAGTTACATTTTTGTTGATGTGAAAACATTTGAGTGGAAACAAATTCATAGCTATTCATGGCTCCTTGTAAAATTTGATGCAATTGAGTATTAAAAAATATCTGGAACATAGAATTATGCGATAAAGCCAGTACAGAAGTGAGAGTACAGATGCCAGAATTATGCCAGTACAGAAAAGTGACATTCCCACTCTGAGATGAAATCTTTCATATCTTTGGAACCAAAGAAAATATTAGAATGAAATTTAGCGCAATTAGTGTTTCTCATCTAAAATGATTGAAATATGTTTTTTAATTTTCTAGCTATACCGAATATTAAGGCCTCTGAGCTCACTTATAATTTATATGTGTATAACATCGGTGAACTTGTTACACATATTATTTAAATAAGGTGACCACCATGAAAAAAGTCGGTTCTATACCGCCCATATCCTCCATGTACCTAATATAATGAATTCCTTTTTACATTCTCGCAACATGTTCCTACAGAGTATATTATTTTTGTTCACCTAACGGTTGTTTGTAACACCTAGAACTAATCGAGATAGATATAGACATATATATATAAATGATCAGGATGAAAAGACGAGTTGAAATCCGAGTGACTGTCTGTCCGTCCGTCCGTGCAAGCGATAACTTGAGTAAAAATTAAGATATTTTGATGAAACTTGGCACACGCGTTCCTTGTCACCGTAAGACGGTTGGTATTGCAGATGGGCGTAATTGTAAAATTAATCGAAAACAGATAAAGTGCTATAGCTAAGTAGTAAATTAAGATATACACGTGTTATTTGGTAGAGAGGATCCTAGTAGGGCGGGGCATATGTGGGCAAAATTTTTTTGTACAAGTGGGTATGGCCCCGCCCCCAATAGGTCTAATATATATATTTCGAAAACCGTTAAAGCTATATCAAAAAAATATGCTCCAACTAAGTTTTTCTAGCATCTCCTCATATATTGAGAAAATTTGTGAAATCGGATAATAACCATGCCCTCCTCCCATAAAAAAGTTATGTTGAAAACTGCTAAAAATGCGTTCACTCCCTGAAGGAACATGTCAGAAACATTAAATCTTGCAGCAAATATGATACGGAAGAGTTGCATAGGAATCCGTGTAAAGTTTTTGTGATGAGAGTGGCACCGGCCACTTTTAGGAGAAATCCGATATCTCAAAAACCCCTTAACCGATTTACACAAAATTTGGTACGTGACATTATATTTGCATTCTCATGTCACACTGTTGAAATCAATCAATCAAATCAATGGTTGAAATCGGCTAAAAACCACGTCTCCTTCTCATGTAACACAATTTTAAGTTTCAACTGATAATTTCACTTTAAAGTAGATAAATCGAGAATCAACTAAGATATTGAAATAAAGCTTTTCACGAATAGTACGTTCAAGATATGCCATTTCATGTGTAAAAATAGTTGAAATCGGATTATAACTTTTCGAGCCGCCAGATACCCAATATAAGGAGAGTACAGGTGGAAATCTCGGTAAATCTGTAAGATATTATAATGAAATTGGAGGATTATATTTCCATGATAATGGTGTTATCAAAAATGGTGAAAATCGGGTAAGCACTTCCCCTAGCCACCATATACCTAATATAAGGATTTTCAACCTCTGGGTAGACTTTATACCATATATTTCGGTCAAAAGTATCTTAGCAAAATTAAGTGAACGTGTGATATTGGATATACCATAGTTTACTGCCGAAAATGTGTGAAATTGGTCTACGAATTATCCCAGCTCCCATATACTACATATAATGACTTTCGCTATTCGGACAGACTCTATGCCGAATATGTCGGTCACTATGTGAGTTACCTTCACAAAATTGCGTAAAAACGTGTTCCCTAGTATACTTGAATAATGAAAAGAGTTAATGTGATCAGTTCAGATCTTCCCCTATGTCGAATATGCCCGATATAAGAATTCCCGACTTTCCATCTGACTTTAAACCGTTTATGTTGGTCAATATGTGTGATATTTCTATGAAATTAAGTGGATATGTTTTCTTAAACACAGTGTGTTTTCGCGCTAAATATGAAAGAAATCGGTATAGACTATGCCGTTGATTCCTAATAACACGATTTGTTTTCTCTGGTTGACTCTTTCCCCATATATCTAATATATTCATTAAACCACTTTGGTTGAGTTTATATCGCATATATAACTTTTGAGTTAATTTGGTAGATATTAATATAAATGTCTCTGACGCGAAGCAAAATATAATAATGAAACTACATGAGTCTATGACCTGCAATATAAGTTAATAAGATACCAATTAGGATTGCAATCCATTGACAATTACATCGAAAAATGAATGTTGAATTTTTCCGCAACATTTTTTTTATATTAAGTTATGCCAGCACCTGAAAGCATATCCCGCCTCTGATCCTTGCACATTGCGAGAGTATAAAATGTTCGGTTACACCCGAACGTAGCCTTTCTTATTTGTTATGTTTGACTTTATACCGTATACATCGGCCAATATGCAGGTTATCTTAACACAATTAATTTATCATATTTTCTTAGGTATACTGTATTTTGGTGCCGAAAATAGGTGAAAACCGGCCATGAATTACCCCAGTACGCATATATTAAATATAATGATTTTCGATATTCCAGTCGACTTTATCCGAATATATTGGTCCAAGTCTGAGTTAAATTAACAAAATTGGGCGGAAATATTTTATTGAACATAATTTAGTTTATTGCCAAAATTAGATGAAAACTGTTCAGATCTTCCCCTAGCCCTAAGGTAATTATTATAAAATGCGAGAGTGCTTAATTTCCGACTTCACCCCATCTTAACCCTTCCTTATTTGTTTTGTGATGTATTCATCCCGAATCTTATACCTTTTGCACCAGTATTATACTGATGCATTATATATTATTTTTTTACGCTTAGTTGTTCCTTTGCACCTTTTACAAGCCGCACCTTTTGATAATTTGTGTTAATTGCAAAATATCTCTATAATTCAACATAAAATGCGGGTGCATTATTTAGAGTTAAGCCCTCACCACTGAAAGCCTTAAGATAAATATTGGGTTGTTCGGAAAGTCATTTCGTTTTTTCCCGCCAGAGGACTTAATTACGTTTTTTCGAAACTAACTTCACACTTAAGCCCCATAACCATTATATGTCATGAGAGCTGATATTGCAAGGCTTGTGTGTGAAAAAGTTCTATTAATTCTACCCAGTAGTTTTTGGTTGGTGCCTTTTTAAATATGGAGAGCAATAAGCAGCATTTTCGTCATATTTTACTTTTTAACTTCAGAAAAGGTAAAAATGCTGTCCAAGCGAGAAAAAAATTGACGGATGTGTATGGAGAAGGCGTGTTAACAGTACGCCAGTGCCAGAACTGGTTTGCAAAATTTCGATCCGGCAATTTTGATGTCGAAGATGCACCACGGTCTGGAAGGCCGGTCGAAGCTGACAAAGATGCGATAAAGGCATTAGTTGATGCAAATCGGCGAATCACCACACGAGAGATCGGTGAGAGGTTAAATTTGTCGAATTCAACTGTTTATGGCCATTTGAAAGGCATGGAGTTAACCTCGAAGCTTTAAAAAACGAAATGACTTTCCGAACAACCCAATACTATTACTAAAATGAAAAGAACCTAACCCATACATAATTGCGATGTGTTTTTGTGGATTTTACAGGTTTTCCAGGTACAAATGTTTGAATTTTGTATCGTTGTCCAAAGCACTTTCTTTGAACTTAGCATGACAAGTTCCACACCATTGTACAGAACATTCCTGAAATTTTGCCTGAACTTTGCAGAGGCCGTACAAGTGTGATGCCTGATGAAGCTGATGAACGTCGAAAAGAGATTGTAAATATAAATATGCGTAGTTTTTAGTTGAACGGCATTGACAAATTACATATACGGATATAATGATCGTTTATTGTATGCAACTTAGGATCACTCCGATAAATCGTCATTAATAATCATCGAACCGACAGTCTTGTAATCCGAAAAAATTAATACTGTTTTGATATTTATTTGGGACAGAAGTTCATAGCCCTACATAGACCACTTTGGTGTTGCCGACGGTGGAAGGGTTAGTCGGTATATTTTTATGGGGTTTTTTTTTTTGCAATCCAAGATAGTGCACTTTTGTCACGTTATCCTCCGTAGTAGCTGTGTTTTTAGCACGTGGGATTGGCTCATCAAAAACCGACGTGCGACCTCATTTAAACTCATTAAAACAATTTTTCTTCAGGTTCTAAAAACAAGAATCGAATCACCGACCGATATTGTCCTTTTTCATTTTTATAAAATCTTCGGACATGACTTTTCCATTCATGCCAAAACAAAATTGGGAGTTCGATTCGGCTGAAATTTTGACAATAATCGTATGCAAGAATGTACTACATGATTGTAAATTTCTTTTGCGATAGTGGCGTCATGGGGTGGTGAGACTATGTTATTATCGGACCACCCTCTTAGATGTAGTTTTATAGTTAAATTTTATAGTAAACGGGAGAAGAATGTAATTAGCAATGAAATTGAAAACCCCAACTTTAATATATATTAAAATATTGATTAGTTATGCTGCACAAGTAAAATACAGAATATATTGTTGGAATTAAATTTAATTAATGCCGGTTACACATATTTACAAATGCCAACAAACTATTGATTACCTGAATGTGGTGAATACGTTCCTAGAAAATATTTGTATTTTTCATTTGCGAACGATGTATTTTTAGTTGAATAATTGACAAAAACTATTCTTAAGAAATTTTTATTTTAAAATAAATGAATTAGTCGAATAATATGACCTTCGTCGCATCAAAAGATAATTAAAGCGTTTGTTCATGTGGTATGTTATGTTTTATTAATAATCCAACTCCTTGCTTGGGAGAGAAGTTAGAGGATAAGTTCAGAAAGTCAAGGTCAAGGTTAAAGTTATCAGCTTAGTGTGTTTTTTTACTGTTTAATATCACAATGATTTTGATCTTTAAATAATGTTTTTAATTTATTAAAATGGTTTATCAAACCTTTATTCCTTTGGAATATTCTAGTAGCGATATCTATTTTATTTAGAAATACATAAACTAGGTTTATGTAAATGAAATTTATAAATAAATTATATATGATCAACATATTGTGTGTGAGGTACTTTGTACGTTATTTACGTTTTTATTTTGATGCTATTATTTGTACACAAAAGCGAGGGGGTATAGCTGGAAAAGGGTGACTTGAGGTAGCGGAGTGTTTCGCTAATGTTACAGTATTTAGCCGCTCTGATTTTGAGGATCATTATGCCTTTCAGAACAATTCGCACTCATGGTTCTTGAACACAGGTATGGGTTGTGAGGACGAAGATTACAGTCGATAGTAATTTCCCATAAAAATTTGGTTGAATTTGTCTATTTTGAAATCCAATCTTAACCTTTTTCTTCACCGAAAGACCTTAGTTTATTGGATGGTTAAATGTCTGTTAAAGAAAATTCAATAATTTTGTGTTTATATATTACGACGAGTCGGAACTTTGTAATATCTCACCAGTAATTTGTTTATTATAGAAAATGAGATAAAAATATATTTGTGCATAATATATAGAAGATAAAATGAAAATAACTAATAACACATATAAAAAAAATACTTTTAAATATGAGAGATAGCCAATGGTCGAATAATATGTTTTTTCGTCTATCTTTTTTTTTTTCTTTCAGTAAGCAAAAAATTTAACAGTCGCAAACAAATTATATATCTTCCTAAACAGGAAAGAACAAAGTGGAAAGTAGATTACTATATATTTCTTAATAATATTACATGACCGTATTTTGTAAAATATTATAATAAAAAAAAACGAATAATCGAAGTTAAAAGATACTCGAATTCAGACTCAGATTCGATAGAAATACTACGATGAGTTCTTTTGGTGTACAGAAGCTTTCATCTACAAACGACCATCAAAGCTCTGTTACATTGAATGGTTCAAAACGCCACCAAATAAGTGGTGGTCGTTTCGATTTCGAGGATGGAGGAACATTTTGTGGCGGGTGGGAGGACGGCAAGGCCCATGGACATGGCGTATGTACCGGGCCTAAGCATCAAGGAGCATATGCGGGTGCATGGAACTATGGTTTTGAGGTATCTGGTGCATATATTTGGCCAAGGTAATTTGTTACTTTTTATTTATTTTATTTAATCAAATCTACTGTTCAGAGTATCTTACATACTAGAAATAACTTACAACAGACAAATTATTGTATTTAAGGTAGCAATAAAATAAAATATACACAAATTATGCGATTAAACATTTAATTTTTATAAAGCTTTACCTTTTTTTTGCACAAGCGATAGATGTATAATATTACTCGTGATATCGTTTTAAAGTTTTAAAATTTTTGATCAAGCAATGAGGCCGTTAATGATATTAAAAATTAATGCCAAAGGGAAAAAATGTTTTCAAGAGAATTCAAATTGACCTGAAAACCACCCGAAAATATGAGGCAAACCGTGTTGATTCGGGATAGTTATAATATGTATTTTACAATAAATTTGAACTGTTTAAACATGTTTGACAGTTTCAAAATCGAACATTATTCTTGCTTTCACTTAAACAAAACTGAAATTGTAGTAACCTTCGAGTCATTCCAGTGTACCTTAAGAGTAGGGCGTTAAGGAATTAAGTTGGGTAGTCCCAATATACGAAATTTAAATGAAATTTATTCAAATCTGATAAACGTTCAAACTCTCAACATTTAACTTCATATACAAACATGAGGAAGATCACAATCAGAATAACAATATCAGCAATAATATATATAACTGATTAAAATCTATGTTGTTTTGATAAAGACTTATATTTAAAAGACCACCTATATAGAGAAACAATAAATTTAGATATAAATGCTGACCTAGCAGAATTATTGCAACATCTAATGTTCAAAATTCAAAGTCGTCTAAAATAAAAATATGGTTATTTCTAAACTATTTGAAGAGCAAGTTTTTTGTCTAAAATAACCTCGTATAAATATCCGTTGCTGTTAGGCGTGATATAAGAGGTAATTAAATACTTAAAGCCGTATGTTTTAGATTTTAGACTGATCCCATAAAGATATATTGATCTTACTGGAAAAGAACAAAAGCCTATTTTAAAAGCCAGTGTGATCACGGACGTTCTTTAAGCACGCGTGAAATATAGTAGAGTTTTTGTCAATGCTTGTATATTTAACTATATATGCGTGTACATACATATATTTTATACGAGATGCACTAACATACAACTGAAATGACGATGATAGGTTTTAGGTTTTACTTCAATCCCCTCGCAATTGTAGTATGAGCAGACAAAAGGAAATAATTAATCTGTACATTCAGAAATATCTGCAGAATTAGTATATTGATTTCTCACTAAGCTGCAAAAGAATTTTAATTATAGAAACAGAGAAAGCAGGAACACAATATGATAATTTATGTGTGTTTAAATCAGTGACAGCAGACTTACGCCTAAGACGACTGAGGCCTAGGAGCAGGAACTATTAAAATTGGTTTCAACTCTTAGGGGTATTAATTCGGTCAACGACCCGAGCTTTACAACAATATTAAAATTGTTGTTAGATCCAGTAGGTGGATTAATATTTTAAATTTTATAATTTTCGGAATTTGATTTTTTAGAGATTTTGATACTCAGTAGTCAGATGTATTTAACGCAGACAACGTAATTTTAGTAGGCTTTCTCTCTAAAACTCTCATATTGTAAAGGATTGCTGAGTTCTGCAGCGTCAAACTGAAAGAAAGCAGCGGAATAATATTTACAGAAATATATAACCCAGTAGCACATTTTTGCTTTTTTGTGGAAAATCGATTAAACCAAATATCCTTAAAGTATGAATTATGAGCAGTAATTTTTCTGTGTTCCCCTATTGGCAATTCTAATTGGTCTTTTCAACTTTAAATTAATTTAAATGCAAATGTTTTTACAATTAATACACCTGTTCTGAGTTTTTCGATTCGATGAATCTGAATCTGCAATTGATATTTATCCAAAGCAGAGTAGTGAAAAAATGTCAAAAGTTCCACATTTTACCAGTTTTATTAATAATTATGAGTAAAAAATAAGCCAGCAGATTCAAGTATTTACAAATAAATAGAATTTGTTGTAAATTTGAAAGTAGGTAATTTCGTAAACAATATTTTAAAGATTTAATATTTAAAATTTCATCTGATTTTCAAAATGAAATTATATCCCACTAAAAAAATAGATGTTGTTACTGAACAGATCAGATCTACAGATCTACAGATCTACATTGAATAGATTACCTAAAACGAAAAATAGGACAAAAATGCAAACATCGTGAAATACAAATGTGTAAATATCGCGCAAATTTTTAAATATAAAAGGGCTATATAATTTTGTTATTAAATCATTTTAAAATCATTATTTTGTTATGAACTCTTGCATATTTATCCATATCGGCGATTCTCTTTACTGTATCCACATTTGACTTCTTAAAATGGTGAAATTCTGCTAAATATATTCAATTCAAGTTACTTGATTATTTTTCTAAATCGTTTTTACACCAACCGTGAATTTATAAATCTGCTGCGAAGCTTTTTTGTGAATATAAATAAAACGCAGATGGTTTGTAAGTATAGTAAGTTTGTAAGTATCCTTATATTTTGTTAAAAGAACTTATGATGGATGTGGATTGCTAAATCGATTCATAATACTCAGCTAATAGAATCATATTTATTCTCAGAAATGAACCGGACCTTCTTCAATTTTTATAACATAACCATTCAAAACTTCCCGCAAATAAAATTGCCGACATATTGAACTTAGTTAACACAAATAAAACTACACATTACATTATTACTTCTTATATATACACATATATTTTTATATAAATTAATTTTTAATTCAGCGGTTCACATTATGAAGGCCAATGGCAAAATGGACGACGTCATGGTTTGGGTGTGGAACAAATTGGCCGTCAAATATATCGAGGTGAATGGTCAAAAGATGGACATAAGGGACGATATGGTGTTCGAGAAAGTACTGTTTCTACTGCTAGATACGAAGGAACGTGGAATATGGGTTATCAAGACGGCTATGGTTGTGAAACTTATGCTGACGGAGGTATATAAATAAAATATAAATTGTATATATATATATATACATATACATATATAAAAAACAAAATGAAATTTCTTTCTTAGGCTTAGTTTTTATTAACAGAAATAAATGTTTTCAGTTTTCTGTTTTCTTAATACTCTAGGTCAATGTATCTTAAATCTTTTTAAGGCACAAAAATTTCAAAAGTGAAAACATAAACTTAAGAAAACAACGAAACGACGAGACGACCTAACGGGACAACATGTCGGAAATTTTTTCGGTGCCAGGACGAAACTTTGCTTGTTTTTTTTCTTCTTATTTTTCTCATAAAGGGAAGGGAATTTTCTTATGAAGGGATAAATTATTCTCATATTGCTTAACTTTTTGGGCAATGCACGTTAGATTATAATTTTCGGGTAATTTCGGGCTATTAATTAATTGACAAACTGTATGTCTATTCTGCGCTAATGACTGCAATGAAGGTTTTCTAACGTCTAACGAAAGTTTAAGTAGCATAAATAAGTGAGACTTTAGAACAAATAACTGTCCAACATTCATGTTCACTTTGAATACTTCTGGAATTTGATAATTTAGCGTAAAATTCACTCTGTGAGGTATTTCACATAAAAAATATAAAGATATTTAGAAGTTTATTGTCCTCATTAACTCCTTTATTAATTGATATAATTTTTTTTAACTCTGTTTACCGACTGTGCCAATTCTATGTTTTAAGTTATTTTTAAATAAACAAAAAACAATTGCAACTTTTCCGCTGGTCTTACTTTCGATGTTGTTCTGATACTGACCCGCATCTACTTAAGTTATTTTGCTTATATTTATTGAGTCCAAACAATGAAATCAGAGAATTTGGGCAGCGTTTTCTAAAGTGCAACTATAAAAGCCCATATTCAAGCTTTTGAACCGTTCAGAAAGTTTTTGAAGGTGGCAAAAATTTAGATTGAGAATGCAAAGAGTAGAAAATCTACTTTTTTGGAAGAATTTTTTTTGGAAAAATAAGATTTAATATTTTATGTGGTTCAAGACTTCAATTATTTTGGCATGACTTCAATTTACCAATTTAACGGCAGTAAATTTAATAATAAAATATGTGTTTAGCAATCTACATATGATAACAACTATTATTATAATATTAACTCAACATATACATATGTATTGAAATAATATTTCACATATGTTGTTATATTTTTGTTTTAAATCTCTCTTTTCTAAATTCCAATTTACGCACAAAATATGCAAACATTAGACACCAGAGTCAGACGACGGAAACTTTGTACTGAGATGTAAAAACTACCAAAATGACAATGTACTTCCAGCAATAGTTATCATAAAAAATATTAGAAAACTATTGCCAAGTATAAGCAAGTATAAGCAATCTGAACAGCATTAAAATTGTCTAGACAACATTTAATGCCTGTTCAGAAGTCTAGTAAGCGACACGTATTTGATATAATTTGGATCGGTAATAAACAAAATTTTTACAGATAGCGTTGCGCATGCAGGAAATGTAAAATGAGAACGCTTGCGAAAATGTTTACAAAAATAAACAAGTAAGAAAATGCTAAGTTCGGGTGTAACCGAACATTTTATACTCTCGCAATGTGCAAGGATCAGAGGTGGGATATGCTTTCCGGTGCTGCCATAACTTTATATAAAAAAATGTTGCGGAAGAATTCAACATTCATTATTCGACGAAATTGTCAATGGATTGAAAATATATTTGGTATCTTATTAACTTATATTACAGGCCATAGACTAATGTACTTTTATTGTTATATTTTGGTTCGTGTCAGAGATATTTATATTAAAATGTACCAAATTAACTCAAAAGTGATATATGCGATATAAACTCCACCAAAGTGGTTTAATAACTATATCAGATACATTAGGAGAAAGTCAACCAGAGAAAAGGAAATCATTACATTAGTAATAAGCGGCTTAGACCATGGTCTATATCGATTTCTTTCATATTTAGTGCGAAATCACATTGTGTTTAAGAAAACATATCGACTTAATTTCATTAAAACAACGCCAACAAAAAAAAAGATATGTTACATATTGGCCGATATATACCGTATAAAGCCAACCGGAAGTTTGAAATCCTTATGTTAGGGAAATGGGGGCTAGGGAAAATATTTACCCGATGTTATCCATTTTATGTTCACGAACACAATGCTACAAGAAGGAGATGCTCACTGAATTTCACAGAAATAACGCACATATTGATCGCACATGGTATAAAGTCGACCGGAAGTTTGAAAATCTTTATATTAGTTATACTCATTTTTGACACAAGCGGTGAATATTATTAGGCAAAGATACTCGTTGAATTTTATTAAGAAATTTAGGAGACTGACCGATGGTTTCGGCAAAAAGCCATATATAAGCACTGAGGATATTTTCGGAACCGAGGGGGGATTGAAAACAAGTTTTCGATTTCCATCATTTTTGGCCAGCAATTAGCATAACTTTGGGGCACTATTTGTGCAAAGTTTTATTCCGATATTCGCACTGGTAATTAATTTATATATTGTAAAGTGAAAGAATCATGTAGAATTTAGAAATGTGATACATGGGAAGTAGGCGGGGCCGTAATCCGATTTCTCCAATTTTCATACTGTAATGTAAGAATGCATACATAATGTTATGGACTAAATTTGTAAAGCGATCCCTCAGATATATGATTTTACCCAAAGGTGGGCCAAGCCCTTTTCCATTTTTACACCGATTACTTCGGGCCCTCAAGTGTTATCTTGGATATGTAATTTAAAGCATTTGACGTATTTATTTAGTGAGTTACCGGACTTTTAGTAGTTGTTAACATAAACGTTACATGAGGAGTTCATTAAATTTCACTCATTTTCACACTGTTTGTGGAGGTGCTGAAAGCTTTGTCCTCAGCAAGTTTAGCGGATGTGGCTTAGTGGTTTATGAGATATGTACATTGAACTTATTAAGGGGCGGAGCCATTCCCACTTTTTAAGAATTTTCAACCCACAGATTTTCAACAGTGGTCCCTATATACCAGTTTTATATCTTAATTGGGACCTTAGTTATGCATTTTATAAACATTTTTAAGGGCATTTTGTGGACGTGGCAATATTTTGATTTTGCCCATCTGCAATACCAACCTCCCCGGAGTCCCTGGGAATATCTGCACCAAATTGTATTAAGATATCATGATTTGTACTCAAGTTATCGATTGCATCGACGGACGGACGGATAGTCAGTTATCCGGAATTCAACTCGTCTCGTCTCAAATTCAACTCCATATTTATCACGATTAATTCTAGGTGTTACAAACAACCGTTAGGTACACAAAACTAGAATGCTCTGTTGCACCATGTTGCGTGAGTATTAAAATACTTTCGTACCAAAAAAGTAGTTGTCCAATTGCATTTTTTATTACTACGTTAAACAGCCTGTGTAGTTATACTTACCAAATGAACGTATAATCTATAATATATTATTGTTTGGTGGCTAAAATTTCTAAAATCGATATTCGAATTACCCCAGCCCACGTATATTACAAATAATAATTATTGTTATCCTCAGAAACTCTGTGCCGAATATGTCTGTCTAATTTTGAGTTAATCAATATTGGCTGAAAATGTGTTCTCGAGCATACCATAGTTTAATGCCGAAAGTAAATGTTATCTGACCCTCCCCTAGTCCCAATGTACCTGTTGTAGGAATTTCGAACTTTCCAGGTCACTCTAAACCATTTACATAAGTCAATATATGTGATATAGTTTAATGAAATCAATCTAGGCCTTGGTCTAAACCCCATAATATAATGACTTATATAATGACAAATGTCCCCCTGCTTGACTTTTTCCGCATATACACAATTTATTAAATTTTGTTTCTTCGTTTGAGTTTATATCACAAATATCTCCATACATGATGTCTCAACAAATTAAATAAAAATACTTCGAATAATATTATGTTATTCGGTAATAAAAGGTATGGCTGTTGTTATTTCCCATAGCACTAATATCATTAATGTAGATGATTTATCTTAATTAGATTGACTTTATGAGTATATGACTTAAAGTAAAAGCTGATATGATGCCAAATATGATTGCAATCCATTCACAAGTTCATCGAATAATAAATGTTGAATTTTTAAGCAACATTTTTTATTGCAAAATTGTCCCAATAGCTGAAAATATTTTCAGAAATTAGCCCTTCCTTACCTGAATTTTACTCAATTCTTAAAATATTATAAAGAATGGATGCTTACTTGGTTATGGTCATTTATTATGCGATGGTGCTGTAAAATGCAATCAATTACAAATCTCACAACTTAGGATACTCTATAGCACCAGCTTATACATACATTCGACGTTTGCCTGAAAATGTATATATGCGTCGTTGTGCTGTCTTTATATACCACTGATATAAATAATATATTAATATTACTCAAAACAGAACGAAACTTGTAAGGAGGAGCTGTAATCAAACATTTTCTAGTCTCGCAATGTGCAAGGATCAGAAGCGGGGATATGCTTTCAAGTGACTTTATATTAAAAAATGTTGCGGAAGAATTCAACATTCATTATCCGACGAAATTGTTAATAGATTGCAATCATATTTGGTATCTTATTAACTTATATTACAGGCCATAGACTAATGTACTTTTATTGTTATATTTTGGTTCGTGTCAGAGATATTTATATTAAAATGTTTTCAAATTAACTTAAAAGTGATATATGCGATATAAACTCAAAGTGGGTTAATTGAATATATCAGATACATGAGGAAAAAGTCAACCAGAGAAAAGGATATCATTATATTAGTAATAAACGGTTTAGACCATTATCTAGACCGATTTCTTTAATATTTAGCACGAAATCACATTATGCTTGAGAAAACATATCCACTTAACTTAATTAAAATATCACACATATTGACCAACATAAACGGTTTAAAGTCAGATGGAAAGTCGGGAATTTTTATATCGGGCATATTTGGGACAGAGGAGGATCTGAACTGATCACATTAACTCTTTCTTTATTCAAGTATATTAGAGAATATGTTTTCACGCAATTTTGTGAAGGTAACTCACACACTGACCGACGTATTCGGCATAAAGTCTGCTAGAATAACGAAAATCATTTTATGTAGTATATGGGAGCTGAGATAATCCGTTGTAACTCGATGACCGATTACACACATTTTCGGCAGTAACCTATGGTATATCCAATATCATACGTTCACTTAATTTTGCTAAGATACCTTACATATTGACCGAAATATATGGTATGAAGTCTACCCAGAGGTTGAAAATCCGTATGATAGGTATCTGGGGTCTAGGGGAAGGGCTTACCCGATTTTATCCATTTCAACCACATGGACACACTCTAATCAGAAAGAGATGCTCGCTAAATTTCAAAGAGATAACTCACATATTGACCGTTGTATATTGTATAAAGTCTACAGGAAGGTTGAAAATCCTTAAATTAGGTATATGGGGGCTATGGCGAAGTGTTTATCTGATTTTCACCATTTTTAACACCAGACCACTCTATTATCATACAAAGATAATACTCCAATTTCATTACGATATCTTACATATTTACCGTTATATTTGGTATAAAGTCTACAGGAAGGTTGAAAATCTTTATATTTAATATATGGGGGTTAGGGGTAGTATTTACCTAATTTTCACCATTTTTAGTAACAAAGTACACCATTATTATGGAAAGATAATATTCCAATTTCATTATAATATCTTACATATTTACCAATACTTCCACCCATACCGTTCTTATATTGGGTATCTTGAAATGGCTTGGCTGGCTTGAAAAGTTATAATGCGATTTCAACTATTTTTACACATGAAATGGCATATCTTGAACGTACTATTCGTGAAAAGCTTTATTCCAATATCTTAGTTGATTCTCGATGTATCTACTTTAAAGTGAAATTATCAGATGAAACTTTTCACAGTGTGACATAAGAATGAAAATATAATGTCACACACCAAATTTTGTTCAAGTTGGTTAAAGCGTTCTTGAGATATGGGATTTTAACTAAAAGTGGCCGGTGCCAAACCCATCACCAAAACTTTACACGGATTCCTATGCAACTCCTCCGTGTAATATTTGCCGCAAAATTTAATGTTTCTAACGTGTTCCTTCAGTGAGTTATTGCTCGTTTAGTAGGTTCCAACATAACTGTTGGTACATCTATTATTGGCTATATATAACCTTAGTATGGGAAGTGGGCGTGGTTATTATCCGATTTCACTAATTTTCTCAGTATATTAGGAGATCTAGAAGAACTTAGCCGGAGCAAGTTTGATTGATATAGCTTTAACCGTTTCCGAGGTATTTATTTTATTAAATATAACTCGATTAGTTCTAGGTGTTACAAACAACCGTTAACAAAAATAATATACTCTGTAGCAACATGTTGCGAGAATATATACATATCATTCGACGAAGTTATGAATGGATTGCAGTTATATTTGGCATCATATTAACTTTTACTTTATGTTATATACTAATAAAGTCATTATAACTAAGACATATCATCTATATTCATGATACTAGTGCTGCGGGAAGGTGCAACAAGGTATCATTTTTACTATCGTATGACATAAAATTATTCGAAAGATTCTTATACCATTTTGTTGAGGCATCGTCTTTAGAGATATTTACGATATAAAATCAACCAAAGGAACGAAATCTTATATATTGTGAATATGAAGATAAAGTCTACCAAAGGGACATAAGTCATTGTATTAGAGGTTTGGAGTTTAGACCAAAGTCTAGACCGAGAGAGATTATATATATATATATGTATGACGAGACGAGGTGAGGGAATTCGGGGAGACTGTCTGTCCGTTCGCCTGTCAATCCACCCGTACACATTTCCCGGGGTAGTCTGAGGAGGTTGGTATTGCAGATGGGCGGAATCGGACAATTGTCACACTACAGAATGCCATTAAACGAAAATCTATAAAATGCTATAACTGAGATCCATATTAGGATATAAAACTGAAATTTAATATGGGGAATCACAGTAGGGAGTGGCATCAGTGGGTTGAAAGTTTTAAAAAAGTGGGTTTGGTCTCACATCGAATAGGTTTAATACGCAATCTCCCAAGCAATTAGAGCTATATCAACCAATTGAACCAACCAACCAACCTCATACGCTGAGAAAATTAGTGAAATCAGGCTATAACCACGGAGGCCTCCCATATAAAGGTTATATTGAAAACTACTAAAATTCGCTTACGTATCACACGATTTTCGTTATTATAGTAGACTTTATTCCAAATATTTCGGTCAATATGTGAATTATCTTCATAAAATTGAATGGAAACATTCTTGAGTATAGTTGTGTGATGCCAAAAGTTGCTTCAATCAGTCCAGACTTTCCCCTATTGATTTCCGACTTTAAAGCTGCCTTTAGACAGTTTATGTTAGACAATATGTGTGATATTTTATTGAAATTAAGTGGACTTGCTTTCTTAAAAATAATTTGTTTATTGCTGAATATGCCCCATATTCCCAATATAATGATTTTCGATTCTCTGACTGACGTTTTGCGCGTATACCCAAATATTAAGTTTAGTCCTTTTGGTTGAGTTTATATCACATATATCATTTGAGAGTTTTGGACTGATTTTAATATATATATTTCGGACACGAAGCAAAATTTAATAAGGAAACTGGTTCACATAGTTCTGTAATATAAGTTACTAAGATACCAAATATGATAATAATCCATGAACAAATTCGTCGATAAATGGATTTTGGATTCTTACGGAACATTTTTTAATTCAAAGTTTGTCAACACCTGAAAATATGCCCCCGTCTTTGATCTTTGAATTTCGCGAGAGTATAAAATGTTCGGTTATACCTGAACTTAGCCATTCTTTCATTGTTAATTTTTAAGATATATCAAACAGTCTCTAATTTAATGAGTAGGCTTTGATCTATCAAATAACTGTTTCTTTTCAGAATTTTCATAAGATTAAATTTTAATTTTTCAGAAAAGACAAACTTTTTTCAATTTTTGTAAACGTGCCCGAAGAGATCCTTTTAACTGAACACCGGACATCGGACTTGTTTCTTTGATATTCTCAGATATATTTATCGGTAAAGATACATAATATCATGTAGAGATTCTCTAAACCTAAACGTAAAAATATAAGTATGTATATCCGGTGATTAGCACGTTGCTTAAAGTTTCGAATTAATAATAAGCCCAGAAATAAATGCATTATTTTGAGTCCCATTAATATTGCTATTAGCAAGGAAAGTGTTTTCTAAGAGTTCTATGAATTTATGAATACGAGGTGTGTTCAGAAAATAACGAAAATGTTCCTCGACTCTGTTCTTCGGCTTTAATGGCATAGTCCATCATGAATTCTTGAATAAAGGTCAAGGAGCCAATAAGGAGTACTACAAGTTCAACGCCATTTGCGTAAATCAATCCGAAAAAAACGCCCGGATTTGTGGACTAACAATTCGTGACTTTTGCTTACTTTGGTTCAATACTGCTCACAATTCGTTGCTTGTTCGTGAATTCTTGACCAAAAACAATACCGTAACGACGCCCCAGCCTCCATATTCCCCAGACATGGGTACGTGTGACTTTTTCCTATTTCCAAAAATAAAAAGAACCTTAAAGGGCTGTAATTTCACAAGTATAGATGACATTAAAAGCGCATCGTTGAAAGAGCTAAAGCTATCACAAAAATCGAGTTTGATAAGTGTTTCGACGATTGGAAGAAACGCTGGCATAAGTGCATAATATTGAATGGAGACTATTTTCACCAAAATTCCCGTTATTTTTTCAACACACCTTGCATATATTAAAGGATATAAAATATAAGCCTCCTGAGCTTTTATTTTCAAATTCAAATTTCCAACTTTTGCAATCCCTTTTCCTTTCTTTAAATGAATAATTCCATGATAATCAATTTCAAATCAACCAATCTAGAATAAATTGTGTTAACAATATTACTACTAGGTCTTATGCCTCTATTTTCTGTATATTTTCCACAGACAGTGTAAATATCGAGAGAAAAACTTTGAATTAATTCTGATTGGTTCTAGATGGAAAATTAAAGCGGCGAGTAAGTGTCTGTTTTGTTACACATATCAAATGGCTCTTTCCAACACCTGAACCGCCGCCAATATACTCATGTGCTTCTCAGGCCGAAAGGTATTTCGAAATATTTCTGGATTACTTAATAATATTGAAAGTCACATATTTGATTTTTTGCTATAATTAATCATATGGAAACATCAAACAAAAGCATCAAATGTATGGTATAGTATATTCCATATCCACATTTGGGCTATGGAGTTACAATTATGAAAATCAAAACTTTTACTTTGTAATTTTGTGTTTAAACCAACAAAAAAGTCTGTTATGAGAAAGGAATCTTTTAAAAATGTTTAAATTCGAAATTTCATTTGTATTTACCAGTGGATATGAATTTAAAAGGTGAATTCGGGAAAACTTTTCGTTTTACAAATAAAAATTTTAAATAGTGTTACCAATAGGTAGTAATATTTATGTGGAAGACATGCGCGAATATGGAATAACAAAAGAACAAAATTGTTGTTCTTTTATATCTTTGGTGTTTACTTTTGACTTTGTATGATCCTTATTGTGCTTTTGGTGTCCCAAATAATATTTTAAATGGTTTTTCAAATAAAATACTCGTACGTGACATATAGGAAAGACGGAGGATTGCAAAAACTAACCATAAAAGCATAATTACTATGTTTGTAAGAAGAACGTATCTGTTGGAATCACTGCATTGGGTACATTGGTGCTAGCGGAAGGTCTGAACAGATAACATTTACTTTTGTCATTGAAATGCTCGAGGATATTTTTATACTCTCGCAACATGTTGCCAGAGAGTATATTAGTTTTGTGCACCTAACGGTTGTTTGTAACACCTAGAACTAATCGAGTGAGATGTAGACATATACGTGGATATATAAATGATTAGGACGAAAAGTCGAGCTGAAATCCAAGTTACCGTATGTCTGTCCGTTCGTCCGTCCGTGCAAGTGATAACTTGAGTAAAAATTAAGATATTTTGATGAAACTTGGTACACGTGTTCTTTGTAAGCGTAAGACAGTTGGTATTGTAGATGAGCGTAATTAGACACCTGCCACGACCACAAAATGCCATTAATCGAAAACAGATATAAAAATGTTATTTGGTATAGAGGATCTTAGTAGGGCGGAGCACCTGTGGGCAAAATTTTTGTAAGTGGGTATGGCCCCGCCCCCAATAGGTTTAATATATATATCTCGGAAACCGTTAAAGCTGTATCAATCAAACACGCTCCGGCTAAGTTTTTCTAGTTTCTCTTCGCATACTGAGAAAATTAGTAAAATCGGATAATAACCACGCCCACCTCCCATACAAAGGTTATGTTGAAAACTACTAAAAGTGCGTTGACTCGCTGGAGGAACACGTCAGAAACATTAAATCGTACTTCAAATATGATATGGAAGGTTTGCATAGGAACCCGTGTAAAATTTTGGTGTTGGGTGTGGCACCGACCACCTTTAGGTGAAATCCCCTATCTCAAGAACGCCTTAACCGATTTCAGCAATATTTGGTACGTGTATATTCTTTTGACACATTGTGAAAATGGCGGAAATCGGATGAAAATCACGCTCACTTCTAATATAACACAATTTTAAGTTTCATTTGATCCTTTTACTTTAAAGCAGATAAATCGAGCTGCAATTAAGATATATATTTATGTCGAATATGTCGGTCAGTGTGTGAGTTACCTTCACAAAATTGCGTAAAAACATGTTCCCTAATATACTTGAATAATGAAAAGAGTTAATGTGATCAGTTCAGATCTTCCTCTATCCCAAATATGTCCGATATAAGAATTCCTGACCTTTCACCTGAGTTTAAACCGTTTATGTTGGTCGTGTGTGTGTGTGCCCGAGAGTATAAAATGTTCGGTTACACCCTAACTTAGCACTTCCTTACTTGTTTCACTAAATTTTATTAAGATAGATCAAAGTTTGACCGATGTATTCGGCATAGAGTCCCCTAGAATAACTATAATCATTATATGTAGCATATGGGGGCTGGGGTAATTTGTGGATCGATCTCGTTCTTTTTGCCATCAAAATAGAATATATTCAAGATGCTAAGTTCAGTTACAATAATTTTGCTATATCTGGATATATCTTTATATATCTATGCTATATCTTTGGTATCTATCTATCTTATATATCTATGCTATATCTTTAGTATCTTACATATTGACCGATATTTACTGTATAAAGCCAACAGAAATTTTGAAAATTCTCATAATAGATAAAAGAGGACTAGCTGATTAGTAGTAGTTGAAGCTGAGTTGAGAGAGCTGAAGTATTAGCCCAAATTCATAAATTTTTCCCTGCAGGACATAATACTATCACGAACAGACATTATCTGAAGTTCATGAAGATATCTCGCAGATTGACCAATATATACAGTGTAAAGTCCACCAGAAGTTCAAAAATTTTTATATTCGATTAATGACCTGATTACACCCATTTTTGACACAAGTGCATATTATTACCAAAAAAGATGCTCTCTGAATTTCATTAATATATCTGACAGGTTGAAAAATATTTCCGGTAAAAAGTCAGATATAGGTACTGGGGCCCACATATTCGGTACCTAGAGCTTGAAAGGATAATGTCCGATTTCGACAATTTTCAAACGTAAGATGGCATATCTTAATGGTACTCCTTGTGCAATATTTTCTTCCGATATTTTCGATGGTAATTGATTTATACACTGCACAGTGAAAGGATCTATGGAATTTAAAATTGTGATACATAGGAAGTAGGCGTGGTTGGATTCCGATTTATCTTATTTTCACACTATATTATAAGGATGCAAATATAATATCATCAAGTGAATTTGGTTGAAATTTGTATAGTAGTTTCTGCCATATAGGATTTCACCTAAAGGTGGGCGGTGCCTTTCCCAATGTTCTAATTCTACACCGATTCCTTTGAAACCCTTGAGTTTTTCTTCTTTGTTTTCCATTTTTGCAGTAAAATTTAATGCTTTTGACGTGTTTCTTAAGCGAGTTAACGCACTTTTAGTAGTTTTGCTGTGTATGAGGATGTGCTAGATAGACATGTTCTGAGCAGGTGTGGTCAACATAGTGTAGTGCTTCTCTGTACTTTGTAGTTTTGGTTTTATATCTTAATTGGGAGCTTAGTTTAGCATTTTTTTTCATAATTTTTAGACTTTTAATTAACCGCAGTCCGATTCCGCCTATCTGCAATAACAATCTACTCAGGGTGCCAAGGAACATATGTATAAAGTTGTATCATTAGTAAATAAAATTTTTCATTATAAATTCTAAATTTTGATTCAAGTTATCGCTTGTACGTACGGACGGACGGATAGAGAGTCAAACAGGCAGAGTTCAACTCGTCTCGTCATCCTGATCATCTTGATGTCTACCTTGATTAGTTTGAGGTGTTAGAAACAACCCTTGCATGAAGAAAACTATTATACTCTGTTGCAACATGTTACGAGAGTATAAAAATATCGAAAGCATTTAATCTATGTTCCTCTTTATTTCATCAAAAGTTATTCGCTTCATAAAATTCCGAACGTCTTTATATTTTAATGTTGCAATATTTTCTTTTATATATTAATTAATTTTTATTGAGCAATTATTAAATCGTATTAAGTAATTTCCATATATGTGTGATGGGCTGTTTTTGATAATATGTTTGTTATCTTTTAAGTTTTAAATTTATAGCGTTTTTAACAATAATCGGTTTTATATTTATTAATTTTTTTGAGATGATAATTATTTCGTAAAATACCGTGGTTACCAACTTTAATTCCTTTTAGTGATATATTTTCTGCAAATATTAATGAGCAATTTTCGTAAGTAAATATTTCTTCTATTTTTGCTTATATTTCATCGTTTTATTTGTTGGGTGATGGAATAATTGTCCTTATTTTTACATTTTCAAAGTTTTTAGTTATTTTTATCCCGAATACTGGATATATATTATTTAGAATTACTGGGCCTGACTGTAGATATTTAAGCTTATTGTAATTTGTATTATTTTTATTATTTCCTCGATTTTAATATATTTGGGTGTATTACCCATACTTGGCTGATGCAATATTTTCTTGTATGTGTTAAATTTTACTGTTTGCTAATTGAATTTTTGCATATTGATCGAAGTATATATTTTGGTTATAATTTTCATACATGAATTTATATGTAGAATCAAGCTCTTTTTCTATTTTTAAGTAATAGGATAACTTTTAACAATTTTGTTACAAAAACCATTATTTTCAAAATTCATAAAAATTATTTATGATGTTGGTCATATCGCTTCATTCAAGTTGTTGAACGACAATCAAATGTAGTACTATGTCGCTGTCCTTACGTGTTTCTTGGTCTCTAATTTGCAAATTTGCAAAATTAATCCGGTTTGTTCAATCAGTTCTTTCAAAATTCTTCTCCCTTCACACTTTTGTATCATCAAAGTTGTAATTATTATCCAAATCTCTAAAATTTAAAGGCCGTTTGAATTGCTTACATAGACTTTTTCTAATTTTTGTTTTCTAAATTTCGGTTGCTGTTTGTGTCTGGCTGCCTTGTAGTTTTTTATGAATACTTCTATACTTCTTACTTCTACTTCTATACGTCTTTGTTTCGTATATTCTGGCCTTTTTCGGCCAGAATCTGTGCTCTCATTGCGCACTTTATAAACTCTAGTTGTTTTTCGTTAGAAAACAATGGTAATAGCTTTTCTTGAACTATGTTATAAAGTCGCTAAGATACGTCCGTATTATTACATATAATATATTTCCTATAATATATTTCCTCACTAATTCTACCGAAATAATATTCCGAAATGAAAATAATTCTTAATGTATCATTAATCATAATTAAATGTATCATTTTCAGCTTCTGTCTTGTTATTTTTTAAAAATAATTTGTGTTTTATATTTATTGTCTCTCTTGTTCTTGATATAGAAATGATCGTGCAAAATTTCTTCTACTGAATGGACCATGCATTGATGCATCATCTTCTAGATTGTCAATTATGTTTTGGTCGTATTCAATATTTTCGCCAGTACTCTCACCTTCCTTCTTATCTTTAACAACATCCTCGTTATTTTCTATTATATTAAAAAAAATCCGCTACTCTGTCTTCTTTTCTTTTAATATATTTAAAGTGAAACTGGTATTATACTTACTTTGACAGACATCTCTGATGCCATAGAGACATAACTTGATGATTGATGATCTGTTAAATTTTCTACCTTATAAGTCTGAATACCTATAGTCTGAAGTAATTTACTCTCCAAATAACAGCTTTCATGATAGTTCAGTGTTCTTGACGTATAACATATGTGTCCTTCTTGAGATATAAATGCACGTATTTTACCTATGCATAATTTGATGCTTCTGTAGTTAATGCAAATTTTTTCAAAGTTTGGGTAGGGTAAATTTAGATGCGAGCTTATCAATTATTTAAGTTTTACGAATGCTTTTATGTACGAAGGATCTTCTATATTAATTTGGACTTCTTTCTTGACTATCTTTGCATAGGCCGTAACAAACTTCTATAGTAACATATTATACCCAAAACGCTCTTTGTTTGTTTTTTTGTTCTTTAGTTCTAACTCTTTTATTACTTTAATTTTATTTGGATTAGGCTTCACGCCATCTTTTGTTAGAATGTGTCCTAAAACCTCAGTTTCCTTCTTTAAAAAATTATATTTGTCCATTTGTATTAAAAAAAAAGTTTTTCTAGAACTTCTAAAATATCTTTAATTGCTTTTTTTGTTTGCTAATTGCTAATTTTGTAATCTTGTACTAAAAATTAGTATGTCATCTAAATAAACCAGACATGTTTCATTTATAAAATCTCGCAAATTTTCATTCATAAGACGCTGAAAGGTTGCCGATGCATTCTTTAACCCGAATGGCATCCTTGTGAATTCATATAGACGGTGTAACGTATAGGTGTAACGAACGCTGTTTTGCAGCCTCTTTTATTGTAGTTTGATGGTAACCTTTTGCTAGGTGTAGTATCATGAAATATTGGGCATATCCTAATTTATCTAATATAGATTCAATGTTAGAGATAACGGATATTTATCGTTTATTGCTACCTCATTAAAGTTTCTATAATCTACTATCATCATGTACTTTTTTTCTAAGTTATCCACTTTCTTTGGGATTACTATTAAGGGACTTGAGTATCTAGAATTATTATTTCTTATAATTCGTTGCTCCTTCATCTCTTTTATTTGCTTATGAACTTCCTCTTCGTTTTGAGGTCTTTTTTGATATCTGCACAATTTCGAGTTAATTTGCTCCTCTGTGTTGGTTCTTAATGGGGTGGATGTCCTGCTACTCGAGATCTGTCTTGGTCAGTTTCTATGTTATCTACCTCCATTGGTTCCCCTTTGTTGAGCTCGAGTTGGTTAAAATTACTATTTTTCTTTTCTTTACCTGAATAACTCTCTATAGTCTTTATTGATTTGGTTCCTTTGTCTATATAGACGTGAATTATTGTTCTGTTTGCTTAAATGAAGTAATTTTTCCTAACTTAATACGAATTCTTTTCAGCGCTTCCTTTATTATTGCAAAAATGTTGCTAATTTTGTCTAAATTATCCTGACTTATTATCTCTCCTTTAATATTTTTCATTATGCTTCTTTTCATATTATAATTCTGTTTATTCTTTTTGTACAGTCTGTCTGTTCTTTCAAATGGCTTAAACTCCGATCGTATGCATATATCTTCGAATCTTCTCTTCATTATAACGTCCAAAATATTACGAAGGTTCTGTTCTTAGTATATTTTGTCTAGTAATGTACCCAGGGTCACTTCTTTGGATTTGAGCTCTCTTCTATGGATTTTATGATTCCGCTGCTCCCTTTTGGGGATTTGTTTGTTTAAGAATCAATTTAGTTGTAGTTTTATCCCGTCGTGATGAACCCATTTCTTCTATTATTACTACCTCTGTTCTTAACATTTGTAATGTTCAATGTTCATTCAAAAACGATGGAGAATCTAATACTTGCTAGCAGCCATTCATCAACGCTGTCAACGCTTTATCTTTAGGATCAACTTGATCACAATTATAATCTCGATATCTGATACATTTGACAGACCCCTCGATTTCTTTATCAATGTCTACTGGGCCATCAAAGCTTCAGAATCACTCAGTGCAGAGAGATTGAGTTTTCTTCGGCTATTCCAACATTTATTTCTTTTAAAGATAAGCAACATTTTGTAATTACAACAATCAATCTAAAACACCTTTGCGAACAATAAACGCGAAATAAGTTAATATATCGTTAACGTAATTTTTTTCATTTAATTAGTAGTCTGAAGAAGGTATTTAGAAAACACTTCATTTTGATAAAGTTTTCACTTCTCGAATTAAAATAACAAGAAATTAAAAAAAATTAGTTATAACAATTTACCAGAAAAAATCTCTATCCAATTGAGTGGTCTGAAAGCTGTTTGTTTAATTGTAGTGTTTTTAATTTAATATTTGTAATGTTGTAACAGTTTACAAAGAGAGGGCTTTTAAAAAAACTTGCATTATACAAAATAAATCGTTTTTATAGAATAGAATATATTTTAATGATGGGCGTTTGCAGATGGTGTTATTGGTTTAAGGGCTAAATCTCATAGTAAAAATGCTACGGAGGAGATATATAGCAATCCGTGTAAAAATTGGAAAATGGATCAAACACCGCGGAAAATAAAATTCCTAATCTCAGAAACTACTAAACCAATTTCAACTTATTTTGGTGCATAGCATTTGATATATTTATGTTATAGTGTGAAAATTGTCGAAGTCGGAATACAACCAATATAACACAATTTTAAATTCAAACTGATTCATTCAGATTACAGTATATAACTCAAGCACCAATTAAGCTATGTGAATAAAACTTTACACAAATGCCCTCAAGATATGCCAAAAACTATAGAAATCGCACGATATCCTTTTAAGACCACCAATACCGAATATGTGGACCTCAGTACCTACTTCTGACTTTCTACGGAAAATATGGACCGATCTTTGGGCAAGATCGAAAATTGGGCAATATCGGGTCAATACTTCCCTTAGCTTCCATATACCTAATACAAATTTTGAACTTCCGGTTGATTTTATGTCGTATACATCGGTAAATTTGCGAGATATCTTAATGACATTCAGATAACATATTTTTCTGGTGTCACGAATTTTTTGAAATTTGACCAATATATACCCAGACCCCATATACCCAATATGAGAATTTTCGAAATTCCGGTTAGTGTACATCGGTTAATATGAAGGATATCTTAGCAAAATTAAATGAATGCATATTCTTGAATATAATATAGTTGGGTGGCAAAAATTAGAGGAATCGATCTACGAATTACCCCAGCATCCATATACTACATACAATAATTATCATTATTCATGTCGAATCTGTCGGTCAAGTTGTGGAAATATGGCCTCGGATATACTTTAGTTGAATGACAAAAGTAAACTTTATCTATTCATAATTTAGATTGACTTTTTGAACATATGACATAAAGTAAAAGTTAATATGATGCTAGAACGAGACGAGTTAAATTCCGATTGATTGTCAATCCGTCCCTCTGTCCGTGCAAGCGATAACTTGAGTAAAAATTGAGATATCTTAATAAAACTTGTTACACATGTTCTTTGGCTCTCTGAGGAGGTACGTATTTCAGATGGGGGTAATCCGAATATTGCCACGCCCTCAAAATGCTCCTAAAATTTTTTATAAAATACTATAATTAAGATCCTAATTTAGACAAAAAACTGGAATTTAATACAAAGAATCACAGTCGGGAGGGACATCTGTAGGTTGAAAATTTTTAAAAAGTGGGATGGCCCAACCCCTTATAAGTTTAACGTTTTTATCTCACAAACCACCAAAGCTTCTGCCGCCGAACTAGCTGAGGACAAATACTTTCAGCAGCTCCACACGCAGTGCGAAAATAAGTGAAATCGGAGAATAACCACGCCCACTCCCCATATAACGGTAATGTCGAAAACTACTAAAAGTACGTCAATTCGTTAAAGAAACACATCAGAAGCAATAGATTTTACAGCCAAGATGGCATCTAAGGTGTTCAAAGGAATCGTAAAAATAAAAATTGGACAATGGGAGTGGTACCCATATCTCGTGAATTCCCATATCTCGGGAACTGTTCCCCAATTTCAAACAAAATTTTATACATAATATTATATTTGCATCTCCATGTTGCATTGTGAAAACCGAAAAAATCGCATGACAACCACACCTATTTCTCATATGACACAATTTTAAATTTCTTCTGATTCTTTCACTTTACAGCACATAAATCAAGACCAATTAAGATATTGGAATAAAACTTTGCACAATTAGTGCCTTCAAGATTTGCCATATCATGTGTGAAAATAGTCGAAAGCGGCAAATAATTGAAATAAAACATTTCAAGACCCCATGTGCCTATGGCTGACTTTATATTGAAAATAGTGGCCAGTCTGCGAGATATCTTAATGAAATTTAAGGAACATCTTTTTATAATAATAATGTGCCCTTGTGTCAAAAATAGGGAAAATCGGGTAAATATTTCCTTCAGCCCCCATATACCTAATATATGTATTCTTCGGTAAACTTCTGGTAGACTTTATATCATATATACAGATTAGTGAGTGAGATATCTCTATCAAATTCAGAGAGCGTTTGTTTCTGATAACAGTGTGTTGGTGTGCCTAAAATTGATAAAATCGGGTAAATACTTCCCTTAGCCCCCAAATACCTTATATAAGAATTTCAAACATAAAACCTAGGATTAACCTAGCGACAAAAAAGGTTTTAGCTATGGTTAATGCATCATCAGATCGCTGTAATTAGCTGTAATTAGGTGAACATTATTTTTTACGCTTACGTTATTTGACGGTTATGGCAAGATACATCACATTGTTTTTTTTACACATTTTCATCACACTGAACACTGTTCCTCCATTGCATTGCTGTAATCTGTTTATTAACTGTTTTATTTATTTGGGCCTGCCCATTCTCTTTCTTGTTCTCTGCGCCTGAAGATATCACATCATAAAGGCTAAGGGCTAAATTCAGATCTAACCGCACATTTATACTCTCGTAATTTCTCTCACTTCTCTCAAAGTGGAAGAGGCGGGGAAATATTTTCAGGTTTTGGTAAAACTTTATATTAAAAGCTCCTGCAATTGAATCCAATATTTGTTATTCGACTAAACCGTGAATGGATTGCAATCATATTTCGTTACATATTACCTTATACCATAAGTCATATACACAGTTAAGTTCATTACATCATTTTCTTTCTAGTTTGAGATATTTATGTCAAAATCAACCCAACTTACACTAGCCACTATATTCTTCATATTAATGCTGTGTGAAGGGACCGAATTACATATTAATATAATAATAGAAATATTCTCGCTTAATTTTATTGAGACATCTTCTATTCAAATACCCATATGTGAAATAAACTCAACCAAAGGGAAAAAAATTAACATATTGAGTATATGAAATATCAACCTGAGCGGCAAAAATTTAAGGTTTATTGGACTAGACTACGGTCTAGGTCGATCTCATCACTATATTGGGTATATTGGGGCTAGGGGAAGGTCTGAGCTAATTGCATTTACTTTCGACATTACACTAAAGAATGCTCGCGAACATATTTTCAAGTAATTTTATTAAGATAACTCACAATTTTACTGATATATTCGGCATAAAGACTAATACAATAACGAACATCATTATATCTAGTATATGAGCACTACGTATATCCAATTACGGTACAAAGCCAACCAATTTTTGAAATGTCTTCTATTAAGTATATGGGGGACCCGCCAGACCCGATATGGTGTTGACCAGATTGTATAAATTTTTGGCACCAGGGTACGTTATTATCAAGAAAAGACCGTTCTGAATTTATTTAAGATATCTCAGAGATTGACCGATATAAAGTCAAACACAGACACTGACGTTCTCATATTCTGTATTCTGAGAAGTTACAATCCAATTCCGATAATTTTGGTAGTAGAGAAGTAGCTCCTTTTAAATGCTCTATTTTTGGAAAGTTTCGATATGTTCAAATGTGCGTAATTTATATGTTATAAAGTGAAATAATCAGATGGCATTTAAAATGTTTTTATATTATATTATTATATGAAGTATGAATGGTTGTAGTCCGGAGTAGTTGCTTATATACAAGATCTCACTTAGAAGTGAGCGACTTTTGTCCCTTTTTTATACTGATTCACAAACACACCTTCCGCACCGTATTTGCTGTAAAACCTATTGCTTCTGCCACTAACGTGTTTCTTCAGTGAGTTAACCTACCTCTAGTAGTCTAGGTTATTATACAATTTTATCCATTTGCATTCTGTGTGATCAAGTGCGAGAGGGAAGTGTTTACGGCAAGTTTGGTTGATATATCTTTCTCAATTTGAGAGGTATATATGTACGTAATACCTATTTTGGGGCGGGCCACGACCACTTTTCAAAGACTTTATAAACCGCTAATGACCCTACCTATTGTGATCCTCTGTAAAAACTTTACTTTGTAACTTAATTTGTAGTTAGTTATAGCACTTCATAGTTTTTCGATTAACGGCATTTCATGGATTTGGCAATTATCCAATTTTATGCGACAAGAATACCAAGCTCCTCAGAGAGCCAAGGAACAAGCTTGTCACGTCTTATTAAGATATCTCAATTTTTACTCAAGTCATCGCTCACAAGGACGGACGTACAGATAGACAGCCGCTTCTCAACTTGCCTCGTCATTCTTAATACTTTGATATATATAACTCTATGTATATATCGATTAGTTTTAGGTGATACAAGCAACGAATAGAAGATAAAAACTATTATAATTTGTGCAATGCAAATAATATATGAACTGAATTTTTTTAAAGGCAAATATCAAGGGCAATGGCAAGAGGGAAAACGTCACGGATATGGTATACGGGCTTCAGCTCCCTTCGGATTAGCCTCACATTATCGACGAAAAGATATTCACACATCTTTAAACTCCTTACGCGGTTCTGATATTGGAGAAGTAGACAAAGGTCGGTCTGAAGAAATAAGAGGTGGTTTCGTGTTAACTGCAAGATTAGATAAATTACCCGCACGACGTAATAGTTTGACTGAGAAGTCAAAAAAAGGATTTTTATCTGTAAGACACATTTTATGAATAAAAATGTTATTATTAAAAAATATTTACTAGGGGTTTAAAATGCGAAAACAAAAAAGTACTGGAGACTTGGAAAAACGCGGCACTTTAACATCAAGCAGCGTAAGGTCCACGGCGTCGACCTCATCATGGGCAAGTACCGGATCAGAACAATCCAACTTAACTACAAAGTAGAATAATAAGTGTTTGCCAAAGTAAACTCCTGTATAATATTTCCATTTCTTAAGGTCGGCTCACACAGATTCCAACGCTAGCTTTACAATGGAAGATGAACAACTAGATTCTGCAGTCACTGAAACATATATGGGAGAATGGAAGAAAGACAAGCGCTGTGGGCATGGTGTTGCGGAACGTAGTGATGGTCTTAAGTAAGTATAATTAAATTTTTATTACCATTAAAATTATATTTCACCATACATTAATATAAAACTTGCACTTAGCAAATAGTCTACCACAAAAACTGGATTCGGCTAAAAACAATTGTCGATTCTACAAATTAACACTTTTTTGAAATTAAAAACAGGAATTCTTACTGGAACTGGTAAACAGAGAGAAAAATGTGTTTTTGAGAGGCATAGAGCTTTCGAAATTTGTTTTGACATTATTAGGTCGCAAACATTGTAACATTTACTATTGGCACAGAATATTTGTGCTCCCTGAAATGCGTGCCCTTTACTAATATTCTTAACACTGATTACAATATATCTTAGAAATATTTATACCAATTTTTAGAGATGTGCATATATGCGGACAGCTGTTATACAGGCGACGTACATCACAATAGTTGTTATTCCTTGGGATTGTTTTTCTGTGTTAACTCATCGTTAACGTAGTATTTGTCGATAAATGTAGAATTTTATTTTGTAGAATTTATTTCGCCCGGTTTCTGCTTTCTTTATTTCGTAGCATTTACAGAGTTTGAGTATGCCATAGATGAGTAAGGCCAGTGTGCCAATTATTCTAAATTTGTAATCCCAATTAGATTTGATGGTATGCAGGACTTCTAGTTGATTGTCATGTTGTTTTTGTTATACATCTATTTATTTTTGTTAGAGATTAAATTATTGTTTTCCATATTGTTGTGATGTGATTGAATTGTACTAATTTAGGTCATATTTCAGGTGATTTACTGATCTGTATTAGTAATGTTTCCTTTTTCAACGTCTTTATAGGAGCAGATTTGAATTAAATAAGCTACATTTTATTTTTAAATTGATACTTTTGTGAAGATGTTTTGTAAAAATTAATTGTTTTTGGCAATAGAGGAAAGTATACTTCCGTAATCACTAAATTGTAAAATATTATTAGAGTCCCTAATATGTTTCAAACCGAAAATAAAATTTCACATTTTTATTATTGTTTTCCAGTATCATATTTAGTTCCGTATTGATTTCGATGAAATCAGCGTGGTCGGTATTAGAAAATCATTGTTGTATAATTGTCTCTATTTTAGATGTGTTTGGTGTATAAGAAAAGGAGTATTTGTATCTTTACGTTTTTAAGTATATAATGTTTCTTTTCATCCTATGGTGTAGGAGAACTTTACTTTCATTATTATTATTTTTTTTCGAAGTTTTATTCACATTTAATTTATATTACCATATAAATCACCCATATATCACCCTATCTGATAAAAACACATGCTTAAATTAGTCTCCTGTAACAGTGTTAAAGGCCTTATCTCTTGAGGAAGAATTCTTCAATTCCAATCAAGTCCAATTAGTGTATAATGTTTATGTACGTTCAACTTATTCATTAGCTGACGTATGGAATGCTTTTGTAACTACTTGTACGATTTTTACTTTTTTTGTAAAATTTGATAAAGTTTTCACTTCTCGAATTAAAATAACAAGAAATTAAACAAAAATAGTTATAACAATTTACCAGAAAAAATCTCTATCCAATTGAGTGGTCAGAAAGCTGTTTGTTTAATTGTAATGTTTTTAATTTAATATTTGTAATGTTGTAACAGTTTACACAAAACGTTTAACAGAAATGGCTACATCTGCCAAAAGAGAGAGCTTTTAAAAAAACTTGCATTATACAAAATAAATCGTTTTTATAGAATAGAATATATTTTAATGATGACCGTTTGCAGACGGTGTTATTGGTTTAAGGGCTAAATCTCATAGTAAAAATGCTACGGAGGAGATATATAGCAATCCGTGTAAAAATTGGAAAATGGATCAAACACCGCGGAAAATAAAATTCCTAATCTCAGAAACTACTAAACCAATTTCAACTTATTTTGGTGCATAGCATTTGATATATTTATGTTATAGTGTGAAAATTGTCGAAGTCGGCATACAACCAATATAACACAATTTTAAATTCAGACTGATTCATTCAGATTACAGTATATAACTCAAGCACCAATTAAGCTATGTGAATAAAACTTTGCACAAATGCCCTCAAGATATGCCAAAAATTATAGAAATCGCACTATATCCTTTTAAGACCACCAATACCGAATATGTGGACCTCAGTACCTACTTCTGACTTTCTACGGAAAATATGGATCGATCTTTGCGATACATTAATGAAATTCGAAGAACATCTTTCTCTGGTAATAATGCCTACTTGTGTGAAAATTGGGCAATATCGGGTCAATACTTCCCTTAGCTTCCATATACCTAATACAAATTTTGAACTTCCGGTTGATTTTATGTCGTATACATCGGTAAATTTGCGAGATATCTTAATGACATTCAGATAACATATTTTTCTGGTGTCACGAATTTTTTGAAATTTGACCAATATATACCCCAGACCCCATATACCCAATATGAGAATTTTCGAAATTCCGGTTAGTGTACATCGGTTAATATGAAGGATATCTTAGCAAAATTAAATGAATGCATATTCTTGAATATAATATAGTTGGGTGGCAAAAATTAGAGGAATCGATCTACGAATTACCCCAGCCCCCATATACTACATACAATAATTATCATTATTCTAGTGGAATCTATGTCGAATCTGTCGGTCAAGTTGTGGAAATATGGCCTCGGATATACTTTAGTTGAATGACAAAAGTAAACTTTATCTATTCATAATTTAGATTGACTTTTTGAACATATGACCTAAAGTAAAAGTTAATATGATGCCAAAACGAGACAAATTAAATCATTCGTTAGCTAACGTATGGAATGTTGTTGTAACTGTTTGTACGATTTTTAGTTTTTTTGTAAATTTGTTCCACACTTTAATCCATGAATGTTAATTTTTTATCAGTTATTATATACCTAGTGTTCAACTGCACCTTTTGATAATACATTAATTTTTTTTTCTAACATTTGTACTCAGAATTTTTCGCATGTAGAATATTCGCCCTTTGAATATTATTAAGTTGTACGGGTATACATATATGTTCTTATGTTCATGTGAAATAAGGCCAAATGTTGACGGTTTGTTGACGATGCTGATGGTTTGGTTATGGTACAGATGAGATCGATTTTTTGTTTTGTCTGTGTTCGTATTTGTTTGTCAGGCATATTTAAACCATAATTCTAATATTCTAATATGGAATTTCTATTGTATGAAATTTTCCCAAATGTTTTAATTTTGTTTTTGAAATCAACAAATAAGTGAGTGAAGTATTTTTAGTTTAGATCTATAACATCGTATGGATAGTTTCTTAAATTATAAAGTAACATGGCGTTAACTACTTTTACTTTTTTCGGGCGTAAGGGCAGGAATTTTATTGAAGTGTTGTTGAACTCGAATGGGATTTTCTTATATGCAATTTTATTTGCCAATTTACTACATAACCTGAAGTTATATATATATATATATACATCTACATATTTTCTAAATTTCTATTATCCTAGTTTAATTTATTTAAATTTTATAGTGACACTTTTTTATCAATAACAGATATGAAGGGGAGTGGTATAATAACAAGAAACATGGCTACGGTGTAACTACATTCCGAGACGGTTCATTTGAAGAAGGAAAATATAAGAATAATATTTTAATGACCAGCCAAAAGAAGAAGCATTTGTTTCTTGCGCGATCGCGTAAGTTCCGAGACCGCATCACTATAGCCGTCAATTCGGCACAAAGAGCGCTAAAAATGGCAATGCAAAGGTCTGACATTGCCATTTCACGTACTTCAACTGCGTCTGACAGAGCACAAAATGCCGATATTGCAGCTGATCAAGCTCGCATTGATTGTGAAATCGCCGTTAGTACGGCACGTGGGTTTGCTCCTGATTTCAAGTCATCAGTTTTAGAAAGATTTCAGAAACTGTTTTCTCGAAATTACACTAAATTAGCCCATTCGAGGGAAAACAGCACTGTATTACGTTATGATGGAAATCTTAGAACACCACATAAAAGTGTATTGTTAATGAAAGAACAGAATGAACCCGATCTCAATCTCTCCTTTCAACAGCAATCAGATATCCCGTCAAATTCTGTACTCCCACAAAAACTACATGTGACACCACAAACAGATTTTGTCAATTTAGTTAATCAATCAAGTCAATCCGGTAATAGTTCTTTTGTTCAGATGTATCCTTCGCAAATCAAATGCAATGAAGAACAATATAAGCAGTATCAAGAAAATATTCAACAACATGATTTTATTAGAAAGAATGAGATAAAAGTTGATAATTCGAATCAGGAAAATATCTCTTCATTATATAGTCACAGAATGGGAAAAGATTACATCACAGTTGGACAAAGTAAATCCAATGCTAAAATCAGCAATTATATTTCGAATGCTAATTCAAATCAACTTGATGGCTATATGTATAATAACTCTGAGGGCAGACTAAGCATGGTTCCAAACGATCCAACAACAATTTACAATGAACAACAAACATCTCATCAGCAAAACTCTACACAAACATTCACGCAGCCATTGCCTAACCAAAATTCTCAATTTTATCGAACGACACCACAAAAAACCGAAATATTAGGGGATGTAAGAAAACCAACGAGGCCACCTCCACTCAATGAAATTAATCAACAATTGTCTATAGATTACTTTGATCACTATAAGAGGCCTCCTAGTCGAGACTCATCCTCAGACCGATACCCTCGGGCAGCTAGTTACATTAGCTCACGACAAACTTCGATTGACCGATCTATGTCTTTACAATCACCAGATATGTCTTCACCTAATAAAGAAATTAGGCAACAAGAGGGTTCACACAATCAAGAGAGTGCATCAAGATCTACTACTAATAAAGCAATGAATAATTTCTCAAATCAAATGCACAATGCGGAAGAAAAAAGACCATCACTCAATCAACCTTTCGAAGATGTTCTTTTACATCAGCGAACATTAGGTCAGGACATTATTCCCTCTGCAATTACTCCTAAACGAACAGAAAGCTTATATACACCTGCAAAAGTTATTATTCCAAAAATAGCCCCAGCTAACTATCACAACTATACAGGAAGCAAACCCGTTAAGGTATGTACCTATATTTAATGGTGTATTATATTAAACTTTCTGCGTAGATCATATATGTATGCGAAATTGTTGTATAATTATTGAACTTAAAAAGGCTACAAAACATATGATAAAAAGATAAAACATATATTAAAAAGTTCACCGTTATACTTCTTTCAATCATAAAGTGAAAATGAATTTTCACCCATTTTCAAGTTGAAAAGCGTTGAAGTTCAATCTCTCTGGACTCACAAATTTTTTTCTTTCAATGTTGTTATAATATGTTTTTAAAAACACTTCTTTAATAGAAAAAAAAAATGTCGTAACTGTAAGACTGTTATTGCAATACTTTCATTATAACTTATTAAAGTTAAATTAGATTATTCCTTCATCACTTCTTTTAAAAAAACAATTCCTTTAAAAACCTATTTTATTATTTATAGTAAATCGTACAATAGAAATCAAAATTTTTTCAGATACATGTTGTTTATTTCCATTTTCGTTAGTTATATATTATATGTAAGAAACATTACATTACAATTTACGTTTATAAAATGTATGGGATTGGAATGATAAGAGCATGCATACATATATACAAATCAAATAACTGTTACGAATTTCTATGCATTATATTATCTAATAATTACATTTACAATATTTAGACTGATGACACAATACTATACAGCCAAAAAAATTTTTGAAATATGTGCATACATATGTAGGAGTATTTCCCTACAAATTTTATTGCTTCATTGAATGTACTGATATTAGTTTTGAATTTCGTGACATAAAATAATTTCTATATCTAACTTACCAACCATCCAGTAAACCATCAACCATCAATACAAACATCCGGTTAAAAAAGCATAATTGAACTGACTGTTACCCAACGCAAAACAAAAATTCCCTCTCGTTAAAGCAAAGCAACTCTATATATAAATATGGGGGCATATAAATCTTTAGACGTCATCTGGGTTTTGGGATACGCGTAGAATAATTTTCATTATAACAATCAACTGAGACTATTATGTAGCGTTATTAGAACATTTGAAAAAGGAGACAATATTTCACCAACACAATGCACAGTGCAACAAATAAAGGAAAATAATTTTAAAAAATCCACCAAATTATCCGGATCTGGTCCTTGTGACGTTTTCCTGTTATTAAAATTCAAAAGAATGCATGGATGCATGCAAGAAACGATGGATGCAAAAGACTAATCAGACTACGAAAATTGTATGAAAAGTTGGAAGATAATCGATGCATGTATCTCGTTGGGCACTAAGTTGAACAAAATATTCACTCTGCTGTCATAGCTGAGGCAAATTAAAGTTGCCTCAGTGAAAAACAATCAGAAAAAACAATGAAAGCAACGTTAACCTGAATTGTAGCGTAATGGAATTGAAGAATAAACTGAAATTTAAACTCTATAGCCAGTTCTGTGGACTCAATCACTTCTAAAATATGTTGTTTGTTACTTAAGAAACCGAAAAAACCGAAATGTCTCAGTAAATAAGAGGATCTCGAAATTAACATGTCATCTGTTCTTAATTTTAACGGGATGTAAAACTTAACATAATCAACAATAGTATTCTTAACAAACCAAATTAGAAAACCTGATGAAACAAACATCTTTTTGAAATATAGACCCTTGAGTTTGGTGGGGAGGATCCTGTTTAATTTGAATTTTAAAAAAATTTGGGTTTCAGAATCGGTAAAGCTTCATGCCACCTGCTCTTTAGATGTTGAAAATATTCTCATCCCTTAACAAGGTGTTGCAAAATTATGCAGGTCAATATTCGGAGGACATTTTGTCTTCTGAGTAGAACAGTTCTTTTACTGTTCAAACTAGAACTTAGCTTTAAGAAGCTGCAAGCTATATTAATATTTTATATTTTCAAATTTTGATTGTACATATTATATATACAAACACACATATTCTTGTATGCACTTTCCAAAACGACTGTATAATTATCAAAAAAAATGTGTTCATATTTGATTAATTTCTTAATATGCATAAATAGCGTATAATGAATGTACATGATCAATGCACGTGGTAATTGCTGAGTAGCGACGACAAACTGTCCGTTTATTTTAATCACAATCCTTATGACTCGTTAAGCTCTAGGTATGTAAAAATTCATTGTAATGGAAAACTAAAGTACGAATAAATAATATAAGTAATAGTACACTACTAAACAATTACTTTCAAGAATAAGTGTGACATATATATGATATGTACTGATAAACGATTGGCTAAGTTTCTTCACCCATCTGAGATGTGCCTTAGTGTTATCCGACAATTGTAGGCGATTGTTTTCATAGCGAAATAAATAAATTTCAGTTGAAGTTGCTACCTTCGACATAGTTAATCTGAGACAATGGGAGATTGGGATGGGAGATGGGAGACTCCCATTCGGTTAGTTCAAAATATTTAAGTAACTCACATAACTGTGATCGAAGCAAAGTGTTATTATAGACATGCAATTCTAGCCTCTACAATGTATATCAATTGAAATGAATAATTCAATGATAATCAATTTCAAATCAAGCAACCTAGAATAAATTGTGTTAACAATATCACTACTAGGTCTTAAGCCTCTATTTTCTGTATGACAGAATATGCGACAGCGTAGGGCTGTCTGTACAGACAGTGGAAATATCAAAAGAAAAACTTTGAACTAATTTTGATTGTATTTTGATTTGTATTTACCAGTAGATTTGAATTTAAAAGGTGGATTCGGGAAAACTTTTGCAAATAAAAATTTTAAATAGTGTCACCAATAGGTAGTAATATTTAGGTGAAAGACATGCGGGAATATGGAATACCAAAAGAACAAATATCTTGTTCTTTTATATCTTTGGTGTTTGACCTTTGACTTTGTATGATCTTTGTTGTGCGTTTGGTGTCCCAAATAATATTTTAAATGGTTTTTCAAATAAAATACTCGTACGTGACATAAAGGAAAGACAGAGGATTGCGAAAACCAACCCTAAAAGCATAATTACCATGTTCGTGCAAAGAACATATCTGCTGGAATTTAATACACGAATAAAAGTTTTTGATAAAAAGTTTGAGTTTAGAGGTAACAACAGTCAAAATTCTTTGCACATGTAAGAGTATCTGACCGAGTTAAGCGATACCTTCGCGTAAAGTTGTACATAGTATAATAGTTATGTTACAGTGCCATGGCACACGATATCAATAAAGATATCGGATACTGAGTACCCATGGCTGACTTTGTACAATATGTAATATATATTTTACAGTCAATATATAATATATATTTTCAAAATTAAGTGAACGTTTGGATATACAGCCACTCAAACAAGTCAACAGTTTTCACAATATCATTATTGTTCTTTGTCTGACATACAAAGCACGAGTGCAAGCCAGTAGAAATATATATAGTATATGAAACAATGTTAATTGAAGTTATTTCCAATTGGATCAATATTTATTGCTTTTTTATTTAATAGAGTTTAGTGCTAAACTTTATTAGAAAACAATTACCACCCAATTGAATAGTTGCTGGTCTTCCATCTATTTAGAGCACTTGGGAGAGCAAAGGAAATTTTGTACAACAGTATTATAAATGTTATATTCTTTACCCATTAAGATATAGAAGTATGATTTTTTTCATATCTACAATTCTTTGCCTGAAAATGCTAATCAGCAAGCCTGCCAACTTTTACAGAATGATAAAAATACGCAAAAACACAAGTATACTATTTTGAGAGACCTGAAAATTAAAAAGTTAACATTTCTGTTGAAACTGTACGGAATATTTTGAGATACGCTGGCCTAAAAGGAAGAACAAAAGTAAAAAAAAATACTGATCATTGCAAGGGACAACAACTGTGGTAAAATTTTGTTAGGCACCGTCCGAACTTAACCGAAGAGGATTTGGAGAGGGGAATTTGGTCACATGAGTTGTTTTGGTGATTTAAAAACTTCTAAAACTAATCGAGTTAGATATAGGGTTACATATATATAAATGGTGAGGAGGACGAAACGAATTCAATTCCGAGTGACAGTCTGTCCATCCGTCAATGTAAGCCATAACTTGAGTGTTGCAGATGGTAAAAAGTGGGTGTTGGCAGCCCCGTAATAGGTTTAATACATATATCTTATAAACCGCTACAGCTATATCAACCAAACTTGGTCAGAACTAGTATTTCTTGCAGCTGCTCATAGAATGGAAAAATGAATGTATTTGTATAGTAACCACGCCCACCTTCCACACAAAGGTTATGCTGAAAACTCCCTGAAGTACGCTGACTCGCTGAAAAAACACGTCACAAATGTTAAATCCGCCAGTAAAGAAGGCACGGGAGGATTGCGTAGGAATCCGTGTAAAAGACAATAGTTTTGGTACCGCTCACTTTACGGTGAAAAATAATATAATTTTCGGAAAATATTTCGGGAAATATTTCGGAAGCAAAATGTAGTAATGAAACTAAATGAGTCTGAGAACAATAATATAAGTTAGAAATATTCCAAATATGATTATAATCCAAATACAATTTCGTCGAATAATGAATTAGGAATTCCCAAGCAGAATATTTAATATAAAGTTTTAAATTAGCGCTTTAGCTAGAAATTAAAAAATTAGCTAAAATTAGCAACCGAACTTAGTCCTTCGTTACTTGTTCTTTTTTTTTGGATTTGAAGTTTTGATTAGCAATAGCTTTGTTTCGTATACACATTTTTAAAGATGTGTTATTACAAAATTGTAATAAGAAGAATTTATATTTTTATAGTGATAAAAATTCATAGTCTTATAAATATTTCAGAAATATTGTCGAACAAATACGATTTCTTGAGTCGCCGCCGAAAGTGCCATCTATTCCACTTATGTTGCAGGAATAAAAATCGTAAGCTGTTCTTTAGCAGTCCATCATATTACTTCTTCTTGCAAAATTGTGAGGATAAGTGATTGCCTTCAGTCACTACCCCCAGCCCAGTAAGAATCAGAGTATGTGTATATTAAAGATACAGTTACCATTTTGAGTAAAATATTGTTAAGCAGGCTTTGTTCTTTTTATATATTGCAAAACTTTTTTAGTTCCTACTTGTTGACGTTAAAACTAATACTTGATGTGGTGGTTTAAAACTGCCTACAGCTTACTGATATGTTACTATTACTATTTCAGCACTTTAAGGGGATCCTTTAAAATTTATTTGAATAAGGAGTACCATTCATGTTGAATATTTAGCTCATATATTGTTTTTGATCTAAAGAGATTTATCCGTTTCCATTAGAAATGTGATGAGCAGAAATGAGCAGTGTTTTATGTTACCTAGAAATTTCATCTTGGATTCGCTCGTTTGGTAATTACATTCATTATAAAAAAGGCTATCGACCTTGCTTCTATTTCACTAATAAATAACTATTCATTCTATTTGCGAAATTATTTTGCGCAGACCTGTAAGGTACTGTTTTTTAATAATACTATTCACTAATCTCAAACCATCATCCGATCGCAGGAACTTGATACAGGTATTGTTGATCATTGTACTTTGAATGCTCTAAAGTAAAAAATAAATTAACAAAAGGCCCTTTTAACAAAAATATGTCACAACATTGTTTGCCTTCTGTACACTATATATGGCAATTTTCGTTCTTTGAAAAAAATATATATACATTCGTCTACATTAATGTTGTCGCCTTCAAAATAGTCTCCATTCGATATTATACACTCATGCCAGCGCTCCTTCCAATCGTCGAAACATTTCCCAAACTCGAATTTTGGGATATCCTTTAGCTCTTTAAGCTAGCGCTTTTAATGTCATCTATACTTGTAAAACGACGACCCTTTAAGGTCTGGAAATAGGAAAAAGTCACACGGAGCCATGTCTGGCGCATATGGAGGCTGGGGCATCTTTACAGTATTGTTTTTAGCCAAGAATTCATGAACAAACAAGGAAGTGTGAGCAGGTGCATTATCGTGGTGTAAAAGCGATGAATTGTTTTTCCATAAATCCGGTCGTTTCTTTCGGATTGCTTCACACAAACGGCGTTGAACTTGTAGGTAGTACTCCTAATTGGCCGTTTGACCTTTAGGCAAGAATTTATGATGCACTATGCCTTTAAAGTCAAAGAACACAGTCGAAGAACATTCCCGTTATTTTCTGAACACACCTCGATTATTACAAGATCCTTATCTGTCTGCTTCGCATCATCATATTTGCAACTTACTACCATTTTTTTCAAAGAATTCGGGTGATAAACAAGAATAAACACTCGGGTGGAATATTACATTGACATACATAGTGAAATATTACACATTAATTTATTGTTTTGTTTAAGAATCTTCTCGACTGTAAGTACCTTTGAATTCAAGCCAGGAACATACAAAGCGTCGTTTTAATTACGTATGACCATTTTGTTTTTACATATTTAATGCAGCCTCGGCTTTTCGACTATTTCCAGTGTATTTGCTGTTCTGACCTGTTCAAACTTACCTATAACAGAGAAGGAAAATTATTTTCTACTGTTATTTGATCCATAGCCTACTATCTAGGTACCATACATTTGTGGAATACTTCGCTTGAGAAGCAACAAAATTATTCCTCTTCCTCTGGGACATCCTGATGAAAAATTACCCAAACCCTCGCAGTTAAAACAATGCAACTTTCCCTATTTTTTTGCGATTTCATCTTACGAACCAACCTTACCATAATTGTACCCACTTGACATCCTGTGACAATCTTTGTTTTCTACTTCTGTTCACTTAATGTGAAGTGTTCACTTAATTTTGTTCATTTTTTTTTTTTTGGTGACTTAAAGATTGATCGATATAAACGACATAAAGTTAGGAAGAAGTTTGGAAATTAATATATTATATTATTTAAATGGGGACTATGGGAAGAAACAATAAAATTTTAAAATTTTTAACACCAGGCTACATTATTTTGAGTAAACGATATCCAATGCATTGCATTAAGATATGCACGTATCCTGACTGATATTTGCGGGATAAAATCAGCCACATGCCATCACTTTCAACCTCATTTAATGAAATATAAAGTGCTATAACTAGTTAACAAATTACCTGAATTGGGTGCAGAGGTGAGAAGTATATATGGCTTAATACATATGTACATAGACATAGGACATAGATATATCACAAAGTGCTAAACATATACGACCGTATATCAACCACAGTTCGTATCAACCATAGTTAATAGTAGCATTTCTTCGTAGCATTTCCAATATAGTGTAAAAAAGGGTGAAATATTGATGTTAGGCTTAAAACTACTAAGAGTGCAATAACTCTCCAACGAAAAGCGTCAGAAGCATTAAATTTAACCGTAAAGATTGGTCCGCATGTAAATTTATATTAAACAATGAACGTAGCAGCGTCAACTTATAGGTGAAACATCATAACTACTCGTACTACACCAATTTGAACCGAAATTACTACAAAACCGTCTCCTGATATATTTATTTTAGAGTTTGAAAATGGGCGTAATTTAACTGCAACTACTCCTACTTCCTATAGGACACCCTTTTATATTACATCAGTCTTTTAATTGAAATTGTATAGAAATAGAACTTAACAAAAAGGGTGTTTTTAAGGTATGGCAACTCCATTTTACAAAGGGCCGAAATTGGTCTGCACCTTTTTCGAGCTTCTATTTACCGAATATCAGGAGCTTCGAACATATGGCTGAATTTGAAATAAATATAACATATCTGTCAATTTCATTTTCAAACAAAATTAATCCGATGATCCGATTAACCCGATAATGATGTGGTATGGTGTTAAAAATAGGTGAAAGCAGTTCAGTGTTAAATAATGATTTTCGAGCTCCCGGTTGACATTTTCCGATATATAGGAAAGATATCTTAACAAAATTAAGTAAATTGATGATACTACAGATCGGTGCCGAAAATAGGTAAAATCTGTTTATGAATTACCCCAGTCCACTTGTCTTACATGTAACGATTTTCCTCCTTCCCTCCTCTGGTGGACTTTATGTCGAATATGCAGGTTAATATGTGAGATATTTTTAAGTCATTGAGTGAACATGACATTTTAGATATAATGTGATTTGGATTAAAAATTCGTGCTATTTCACGTTTCCTTTCCTCTATACACCAACATAATAACTTCCCTCTTTCTAGTTGGCATATAAATAGATAGTCAGTCTGTTGACTTGCACCCCTTTCTCTCGTATACCCGATGTATTGAATTTTGTAGCCTTGGTTGAGCTTATATCGCATATATGAGTATTAGTGCAATATATCTCAAACAAATTTTATATTTCTGTTAACATTATGTCATTCGGTAAAAAATGTGTAATATTAGGACTTAGCTTCCCAAAGCACTAATATAATGAATATCTGTATATCGATTTTAATACAAATATTTCACACACGAAACAAGATATAGTAGTAGGAAAAGTGACCGTATGACCTAAATTATAAGTCAATAAGATACCAAAGATTCACTATTTCATCTAATGACGAACGCTGATTTCAAATGCAACATTGTTCAAAATAAAGTTTTGCCTACACAATAATATACAAATAGATAGTCAGTCTGTTGACTTGCACCCCTTTCTCTCGTATACCCGATGTATTGAATTTTGTAGCCTTGGTTGAGCTTATATCGCATATATGAGTATTAGTGCAATATATCTCAAACAAATTTTATATTTCTGTTAACATTATGTCATTCGGTAAAAAATGTGTAATATTAGGACTTAGCTTCCGAAAGCACTAATATAATGAATATCTGTATATCGATTTTAATACAAATATTTCACACACGAAACAAGATATAGTAGTAGGAAAAGTGACCGTATGACCTAAATTATAAGTCAATAAGATACCAAAGATTCACTATTTCATCTAATGACGAACGCTGATTTCAAATGCAACATTGTTCAAAATAAAGTTTTGCCTACACCTGGCAATATGATATTGATTTTTTCAAATTGCGATGGTATTATATATAATGCTCGGCTGGACCAATTCTAAGTTTTATTATTTTTTAAAATATAAATACTGAAAACTAACGATTTTCAAAACTATTTTAATGTACGGTGCTAGATTAGTTGCTATCTTGTATTCGTAATAAAATACATCTTGCGGCATTGGGTAGATATTATGTTCAAGAAGCTTGAATGCGCTGAATAGGTCGAAACCTATATTAGTTAAATGAAAATACACAGGTAACGAAAAAATCTATTTGGCGGAAAAGCAATTTAAACAAAGAAAATTCGTGGTCTTATCAACATGTATATCACAACTTTTCCTGAAAATTTAAATTAGAGGTGATTAGTTTAGTTTTAGGTGAGGCAGTTATCTACGAAGATATCGTGATAAGATTTGCCACTTTGTGGATACTTATTGATTGCAGCGCCGTAATGTGGTATGCAGTATCACGTCAACTATCCGAATAGGACCACTAATTTAATGAATTTAACTTTCTTGCATAACTCGTTAAAGGGATGTGGAATCTGGAATATTTTTGTTTGAATTTGCTAACTCCACGTCTCTAAATATTATTGGTAGTGTTAAAACGGAAACATTAGGAATATATTTCCAAATTTCTCTTTTCCATCACCAATTTTTTTCAGAAATTCTTAATGAAATCTTAATTCTTCTTAATTTACGACCATCACTCATATTTTAAAATATAATAAACGTTCGTCTGTTGCTTTTATTCTTAATTAATCATTTTAGTTATTATCAATGTTCATTCTAGGGAAATCCCCTGACGTCTTCCTAAACAATATATTTTAATAGTTTAGCCTCCATAACTAAGAGTGGTCCTGACCAAATATTCAAAAATGTCAAAACTTCAAAACCTTAAAACTTTACCACTTTATGCATCTGTTAACAGTACTATTTTGAAAGTTTTGGCTTTTCTATAGGCATGGTGAACATATCCTCTAAAAAGTAAGGAAGGGCTAAGTTCGCGTGTAACCGAACATTTTATAATCTAGCAATTTGCACAGATCAAAGGTGGCGAAATGATTTCAATTGTTAAAAAAAAAACTTTATATTAAACAAGTAAGAAAGAGCTAAGTTTTGGAGTAACCAAACATTTTATACTCTCGGAATGTCCAATGACCAGAAGCGGGGGCATGCTTGCAGGTGCTGGCATAACTTTATATTAAAAAATGTTGCGGTAGAATTCAACATTCATTATCTGACGAAATTGTCAATGCATTGCAATCATATTTGGTATCTTATTAACTTATATTACAGGCCATATACTCATGTACTTTCATTGTTATATTTCGCTTCGTGTCAGAGATATTTATATTAAAATCTACCAAATTAACTCAAAAGTTATATATGCCATATAAAATCAAGCAAAGTGGTTTAATAAATATATTAGATACACGAGGAAAAAGTCAACCAGAGAAACGTAAATCACAATATTAGAGATAGGGGGTTTAGACCAAGGTCTATATCGATTTAATTCTTATTCAGCGCTAAACCAGATTATGGTTAAGAAAACACGTAATTCCTTTAAAATATTACACATATCGACTTATATAAACAGTGTAAAGTCAGCTGGAAAGTCGGAAATCACTATATTGGGTATATTGGGGTTAGGGGAAGGTCTGAGCAGATAAAATTTACTTTTGGCATTAAACTAAAATATGCTCGATATTTCAACCCAATTTCAATATTATTAATAATAATACTAATAATATTACTAAAAAAATTCAACATATTCAGCATAGTGTCCACTAGAATAACGATAATCATTATACTATTACTACATATTTATACATACATTATATATATACATTAGTAATCCGGTCTGCGGCAGTTAGTAGATCGACTTCACTATTTTTTGTCACACAATTCACACAATTCTTGGCTTTTGCTGATTTTTGATCAAATCTGCTCACACTTCGTTGTTTGTTCGTGAATTCTTGGCCAAAAACAGTACCGTAACGATGTCCCCCAGCCTCCACATTCGCCAGACATGGCTGCGTGTAACATTTTCCTATTTCCAAAAACAAAGAGAACCTTAATGGGCCGTCGTTTTACAAGTATGAATTTTAATGTCATTTATCAATTCAGCGCATCGCTGAAAGGGTAAAGCTTAAACCAAAAAACGAGTTTGAGAAGTGTTTCAATTATTGGAAGAAGCGCTGGCATAAGTGCATAATATCGAATGGAGATTATTTTGAAGGCGGCAACATTAATGTAGACAAATGAATACATTTTTTTTTTCAAAAAACGAAAATTTCCGTTATTTTTGAACACATTTCGTACTGTAAAGTGAAAGAATTAGATTGAATTCAAATTTGTGTTATATGGGAAGTAGGCGTAGGTCTAGTCCGAAGGATATTAGAATATCAATTAGAATATATATTCTGCATCAAATTTGATTAAAGTTGCTAAAGTAGTTTCTGAAATATTGGACTTCGCCTAAAGGTGGGCGGTGCCACTCCTATTGCCCAATTTTTACACGGATTTCTATGCATTTATTCATACCACATTTACTGAAAGATTTAATATCTTTAAAGAAAGTTTCAGCAAAATCTGTATATGGGTGGTGGGAGTATGTGAGTATAAAAGAAAGCGCCCGAAATACTAGTACTGAGCAAGTTTGAGTGATACAGTTTTAGTGGTTTGTGAGATATGTACATTAAAGCTATTAGAGGATGGGACCACACCCACTTTTAAAAATTGTTTAACCACAGAAACCCCTCCCAATCGTGATTCCATGTACCACATTACAGGTTGGTATTTTAATTTGCTACTTAGTTATAGCACTTTATAGGTTTTCGCTTAACAACATTTTGTGGATGTCGGGACCCGACGTTGAAATTGGCGGTGTACCAAATAAAATAAATTATTCACTTTATAAAAATTCGCGGATTATATATTCTTAATTGGATATTTAGGATATAAGTGTTTTCATAATTTGTTAGGGTTTTTTTTTTGTATAAAGGGTTGGTATGGATGTGTTATAGATCAAATTTAATTCCATTTTTAAAATAAATATTCCCGCGAAGATTTGTTCTTTTTTCTAGTGGTGTTCTTGTCCTGGTGGGGCGATCGATTGTCCTTGCGACTCCTGGTGTTCTTCTTGTAGTTCCTTTTCTAAAGTGATGTTCGGCAGCTATATTGGCGCTCTGGAGTCTTTTGCATTGTCCTCTAGTTCGTATTTAGACAAGTTTAAAGGACAATACAGGGATGTGCTCATTTGGTATGAACATTCGGCTGGCCTTGCAGGGATTGCGAATAAAAAAATGATTAGTTCAGTGTTTTGATCTGTGGGAAATGAGTATTGTTTAAAATGGATTCCGAGTATATTTAGGCTTGAAATCACACAAGCACTTGTTAGCGTAAAACCGAGGGCGGTATTCTGTGCGATCATTAAGCCGTTGTTGTGTCTGAATAAACCGGGTTTAATAATCCACGAGTATATGCCAACTCCCAGTTCCATCATTATGTTATCGGCTTTGTTAAAAATTGGGTCGGCTAGGACCAAGTGGTCAAATTTCTTTGCGATTTCACCACTTATGTCACAATTATGAGGTCGGGTCTGCAATTCATTTCTATCATCAACACACACTAATCAATTCAATATCAATCTTTTCAATATATCAGTCCGGATCAGTGAGTGATCCTATGGCAATTTTACATATGCGATATGAGTCGAAATATATTTTTGATAGCCTTAATATCTATGCCAGCTCTGTAGCAATGTCACCTTTCTGGTCGGATTAATTGCAACTCTTATTTCATTCCATTTGCCATCATGTTTTATTTTTATCAATGCCGTTGGTACGAAGATCGGCTTGGCCAGTAGTGTTGGAATATCTGTGGATATTTTTGGTTCGCTATTTATTTTTGCTGCTTCTTTGTAAGGCAACCTGGGGTGTCCTTGTAGGGTGGAATGGTGTCCTCCTTTTGACGCCATTGTCCTCTGAATGACGCCTCCTGGCGTCAAACTTTTCATGTGATATCATCTTTATAAGTTGCGAACATGTCGTCAATTGGTGATTCTTCTTCCACAATCCGCAAGCGATTTGTTTGTAAGTGCGTTTAGCTGTATGGGTAGTGCGATGTGTACTTCCTCTTTCTTCTCGAATGGGGGAGAGGGTCGCTTTAAAGCAATGTAGGCGTCTGGTCAAGGTCCCTTGTTGGAAACTGACGCGATGCTACGAGTCACACTGAGCGAACACACGGTAATTGCTGGACTGCTTCATCAGCTGTTGTTTATTTGGGGGATATTTTGGAGAGCCATGTCACTATGAAGAAATTAGATCAGTTATTCGGTAAGGTGGTTACTTTGGTTATTGGAAAGGTAATTATTCCTTAAGAGGTAAGCATGTCAACTACTCTTGTTTTATTATCTGAACCGAAATATGTTTTTTCGATACGACCTAGTCTCCATTCATTTGGGGGGTAGAGTTTTTTGGTGTATAACGACCAAGTCATTAATTTCTACATTCTACATATTTCCACTTATATCGTTTGCGGAGTTCTTTTAAGTATTTTCCTTTCCATCGTTTGCAGAATTGTTTATGGATTATTTTTAGTTTTTGCCACCTATGTGTGATGCTTAGTTGTCCATCTTCTGAGCTGGATTCTGTAGGGCTTAGCAATGGAGTACCTATTAGGAAATGGCCTGGAGCCAAAGCTCTATATTTGTGGGATCTTCACTTAGCGGGCTAAAAGGTCGGCAATTCAAATAACTTTTGATTTGCGTAGAAAACTTTGAGAGGGTAGAAAATACCTCGGAAGTGAATTTTTGAATCTGTGCCACATGTTTCAAATGCATTATTAAAGTTTTCACTCCGGCTTCCCACAGTTCACCCTTGCGCGAAGCTCCTAGATGATTAAAGTGCCAGTTCATGTTTTGGAGTGCTTCACTTGTCGTTACTTGTGTTTTGATGGTTTTCAAGAGTTCTTGTCTATCTTTAATTAAAAATTAAGATGCTCTAACAAACTTTGTTCCATTATCCGAATAAAGATCGGCGAGTATCCGCGCCTGGAACATAATCGTGGAAATGAGACAATGAATGCTCGGGTAGTAAAATCACTTAACGGTTCAAGATATATTACTTTGGTTACAAATATGCTGTATGGTTACAGGTTTTTGTGATCAAGTATGCTCTACCGGTGTAATTCTTTATCTCATTGGGACCGGCGAAATCAATATTTGTAGCTGCGAGTGGACGGGTTAGGGTGAAGCGTTCAGTTGGAAGTGCTGCCATCATTTGAATTGTTTGGATTTTCTTATGTAAAACGCAACTTTTGTATTTTTTTGCGTTACATCTAGTTTTGCATTTTGGATAAGTTTTTTTGTTTTTTGTTTTTTGCATTACATCTATTTTCCAGTATCTAATTGTGCTGTTAGATTCCGTAAAACTTAGTAAATTGTTATTCAATAGGCGCTCTTTTGGGATTACTGATAAGACTTTTGATGCCCATTTGCGTAGAGAAAATCCTGCGTATTCCACAGACGCTATGAGTTCATCTCGTACCATCTTCGCCGTTGGTACGTCATGTGCACCTGCAAGTACATCATCGACATACGTTTCGTTTTGAAGTACCTCCGCTGCTAGTGGGTGGCCTCCTTGTATATTATCCGCTAATTTGGCTTTCTTTTGGGATATCAAAGGATTTTCTAATTAGAATTTTTTTAAACAGAATGTGTTTGGTTTCAACGAGTATTTAACGATATATTTTTTGAATATCCGCGTCGAATACGATTCGAAACATACGCCATTTTACCACTAGGATTACCAGGTCTGCTTGCAGAATTGGTTAGGTGTTGAGGTGGGGCATGATGCATTAAATATAGCTCGCAGTTGGGTTGTTAAGCAATCGGGTTTGATGACTGCATGATGTGGTAGATAATATACATTCCTTTCTCTGCAGGGTCGAATTCTATTTTTGTCATATGACGAGTTCCAAATATTCATTGATGGCTTTGTCGTATTCCGTTTTTATTTCGGTTTCCTTGAAAACGATTTCTTATTTCTGAGAAATTTGGCTAACGCTATGCGCCTTGAGTTACCCAAGACATAGCGCTCCGTTGGGGAATTTTGTTTACACAATATATCTGAAGTTGAGGGTAAATGTTTTCTCGGAACTCCCTCCACTTCCTACAATGATATGTGCAACTTGTCTGGGGTCATTTTGTTGAAAAATTACAGCATTGAAGGTGATATGGGTTGGATGGTTGGGTATGGGTTCAAACAGAATCCAACCGGATTCAGTTTGTTGAACTAGTAGTGTCCTGAAAACATTACTTTGCACACCACTAAGAATTATTTGTGGGTACAGGTCACTTCCAATAAGGATGTCGGCTTCAAGTCCATAGAAGTAAGGATCAGCTAAGCTAAAACGGAATTATTTATTAGAAATTATTGAATCGAGTGAGTGAGTAGGAAAGTTATAGGTTAAATTTTTAAAATAAGCACATGAGGGAAACAAAGGGTGAGGAAGTTTTAGCGACTCTTGAGTAGACTGCGTTCTTCTATCCAGTAACTTACGCCCTTTTTCTATAGTGTGTATGTCCAATTTTCTTCGGAATTTTTCGGAAACAAATGTAGCTTCTGATCCAGAATCTATGAGTGCTCTGGCTGTGTACGACTACCCATTTGTGAACATGTGAACATTGTGAACAACTTGCACTGTAGTAAAGTACCTAGCAAAATCTGCTTCCTATATGAGTAGAGTGGATCTTGGGTTTTTCTTTCCGTGGACTGTATGAGGGTCGTGTAGGCATGCGGATTCGTATTGGAATTGTGGTTTTGGAAGGTATTACATGTGTTTGAGTCAAGAGGCGCGTTTGGCGCTCTTGATCCGTGCGAGGGGGTTTGGGAACGAGGTGTGGTGTTCCTATGCAGAAGAGTGTTGTGTTTCTGGACATTACCGAATTGAATGTTGTGTTCTATAAAATTTACTGCTCTCTAGGTCTTGAGTTTTTCTCGAAATGGTGTTACTTCTTGAGTTTTCACTGGAGTGTGAAGAACATAAGTTCGGGGTTCTATAGACTTTTGGGTGGAAAGTCTTAAGTTTCCCGTCCTTTAATTTCGTATGGGCTCCACTTTCGGGTTGGTTAATCGAAATGGAATCATTGATATTACCTACTGTTTCGAAAGATTTGTGGGTTTTCTGAATTTTCTTCTAGGGTGTCCTCGAACCGATTAAGAAGAATTTTGTTTAAATTCTTAACGGGGCCGGTAATACAATTATGTATATATGTACGCATATGTATATTTATTTGCTGAGGGCGAAACTGTTTAGCTCTTAAAATATATGAATGTAAGTACGTAAGTATGTATATTATACAAGGTTCAAAGCGGAATATGTCAATAACACATTTGCAAATTCTTTGTATTTAATACCCGTTAAACCCAATATTTGCTTTGATTATTGTTATAGTGTTTATCTAAGCCCTTATACTGCGTCTTACACTTATAAAATATATTTTATATATTTATTTATTATATATAAATTTGGATCTATGTACTTACAATACTTTCGGCGTAAGTTGAATATATTGTGTTGGGTGTTTTTGGGTTTCACGTGTATGTGTTGTTGAGAAACTCCGGCAAACAATTTCAACGTGTTTTTGTTGTTGTGGATAGGTATAAAATTCGATAGATCCAAAAACTGATTAATATCTATCGGTTTGCCAAATAAAAAAAATATTCACTTTATAAAAATTCACGTATTATATATTTTTAATTAGAAATTAAGGGTATAAGTGGAATCGTAATTCATTGGGTTATTTGGTTTTGTATAAAAACTTTGATATGGGTGCCTTTGTGGGTGATAAATCTATTTTGATTATATCAAATTCACATTAATATTGATTAATACAAAAAAATTTTCCAAAAGTGGCTTAATTTCCATTAAATTCCATCCATTAAAGCTATATCAATCAAACTTGCTCGGAACAAGGTTTTATTAGCTTTTTTTATTAGGAAAACAAGTGAAATCGGATAATAACCACGCCCACCGCACATACAAATGTTATGTAGGAAACTTCTAAAATTGCATTAACTAGCTAAAGAAATACGTCAGAAACATTAAATCTTACAGTAAACATGGTACGATAGCCCTCATAGGAATTCGTGTAAAATTTGGACGATGGGCCTGGCACCGCCACTTTTAGGTGAAATCCCATATCTCTAGAACGCCTACCAATTTAAACCAAATTTTATATATGACATTATATTTGGATCCTTATGTCACTATCTGAAAATGGGTGAAACCACGCCTACTTCTTATATTACACAATTTTGAATTTCTTCTGATTCTTTCATTTTAAGGTATATAAATCAAACACCAATTAAGATATTGGAATGAAACTTTGTACAAATATTGCCTTCAAGAAATGCCATCTCAGGTGTAAAAGTTGGGCAAAAATGGCATATAACACTTCAAGCCCCCATATACCCGGTATAAGGACCACAGTACCTATGGCTGACTTTATACCGAAAATATCGGTTAATCTGCGAAACATCGTAATGAAATTCGAGTATTATCTTTCCATGACAGTAATCAGTAACATCAGGTAAATACTTCAAATAGCGCTAAGCCCCAACCACATACACCTAACATAAGGATTTTCAACCTTCCGGTAGACTTAATACCTTATGTAACGGTCAATATATGACTTATCCCGGCGAAATTTAGAGAGCATATTTTTCTGATAACGGTGTGTCCGTGTACTTAAAATGGATTAAAGTCTGATAAATGCTTCCCCTAGCCCTCAACCTTCCGATAGACTTTATACCTTATAAAACGGTAAATGCATGAGATATAATAATGAAATTGGAGGATTATCTTCCTTTATGTCAAAAATGGAGAAAAGCGGTTAAATACTTCCCTTTTATCTTATATACCTAATATAAGAATTTCAAACATCTTGTTGGTTTTATACGGTGTATATCTGTCAATATGTAAGATATCTTAGCCAAATTAAGTAAACGTATAATATTGCATATATCACAGTTTAATGCCGAAAATGTGTGAAATCGGACAACGATTTACACTAGCTCCCATATACTACATGATTTTCGTTATTCTAGCAAACTCTATGAAGAATACGTCATTCAGTGTATGACTTATCTTCATGAAATTGTGTGGAAACATTTTCTTTAGTGTACTTGAGTAATGACAAAATTTAATGCAATCAGTCCACATCTTCTCCTAACCCAAATATAACCGCTATAGTGATTTACGACTTTTCAGCTGACTTTAAATCTTATATTTTGGTCAATATGTGTGATATTTTAATGAAATTAATTGGATATGTTTTCTTAAATATAATGTGATTTCGCGATAAATATAAATGAAATCGATCCAGACCCTGATCTAAGCCTCTTACTATATATTAATATAATGAGTTCCGTTTCTCTGGTAGACTTTTTCCTCATATACCCAATATATTTAAATAAGCCACTTTGGTTGAGGTTATATCACATACATCTCATGTGAGTTAATTTGCTAAATTTTAATATAAATATCTCGGACATGAAGCAAAATATAGTAATGAAACTAAGTGAGTCTATGACGTGTAATTAAGTCAGTAAGATGCCCAAACTTAGGCCTTTCTTACTTGTTGAATTTAAAGTTTTGCCAGTAGCTGAAAGCAGTTCCTCTCCTTTGATCCTTGCATATTGCGAGAGTATAAAATGTTCGGTTACACACGAACTTAACCCTTCCTTACTTGTGTTTACTGATGTTGTTGTCCTGTTGGGGCGACCGATTGTCTTTGCAATTCCTGTAGTCCTGTAGTTCCTTTACAAAAAAAGGAAGGATGTTTCCTTTTTTCCTGATGTTAGGCAGCTATATTGGCACTGCTAAGTCTTTTGCATAATTCTCTGAATATGAATTAGAAGACAATGTAGGAATGTGTTCATTTGGTATGAACAGTTGACGTGGGAGTACTTCAATTACGCTTATCTAGAATAACCACCTTCTTATAGTGCCAAGGAGCAAGTGCACCAAGTTTCATCAAGACATCTTAATTTGTGGTCAAATTATCGCTTGCACAGACGGAAGGGCGGACAGACCCGGATACAATACAATATTTGTATCATGACTTGACATGACTTTAGTTCTCTGTGTTGAAAATGTTTAGATGGACAAAATAATTATACTCTGTTGCAACATGTTGCGAGAGTACCATAAAAAGTGAAAGTGTATTGTGCTCATATAAGCTTATTAACATATTAGCATATTATATATATATATATATATATATATATATATATATATAATGTCATTTATAATATAAACATAATATTTGTAATAATACATAAAATATGATTTCCGTGTTTCTTTCTTGTTTTCTGTCTTTTTTTTCGTGTTTGGCAACACTATAAAGTTTGGCAACACCTGAAAATATTACACCGACTTGGATGTTTGCAAATTGCTAGAATATAAAATGTTCGCTTACACCCGAACTTAGCCCTTCTTTAATTGTTTTTATATAATTTTATTTTGTTATATAAGTTAGCAAACATTTCAGCCCTCTTCTGCACAATTTGCAATTGCTTTGCGGACTCAAATATCATAAATTTTAAGGTATGATATAAAAGATGAGGACAGTTTCACACATTATTGTGTTATTGTATTATTTCTCAAAAAGCCATTTTTTTTAATTTCATGTATTTATTTAGTTCTATGATTAGAACAATATTTATAATATTTTACTTAATATTACTTATGTCAGATCGTTACTAGGGTTGATTAAAAATTTAGTATACATACATGTGCAGTCTTGGGAACAACACTAAGACACCTTTGTATCACTAGTTTCGAGAGTATAAAAAATAAAATTATGCATCATTGTTCCACTACCTCATATATAAATTAAATAAATTACCATCTTCCTTTGACACCAAAATTTATAGATTCGGTTTTAAAGTAAACAAAGCTCAAGAGGAACGATTTCACATACACAAAAATTATAATAGTTGTAATATTAAAATTTTTAATTATCCCTTAAAATATTGACGAATTTTCTATTAAGGCTATGATCCTAGTGACAAGTTAGCTAATATATTTATATTACTGAAGCTACTTGGCACTGCTCTTACCTATTTTGACCCATAATTGGTAATAATTTTCAAGACTACTAAAAGTATGTTAAGTACGTGGTGTCATAGAAATACCAACACCGCCGAAATTCAAAACAAGCCATCGAAATATTATATTTACTTTCTATAGATATTCCACATGTTGTCTACATTTTGAGTGCTGCAACAATATTGTCTCCTTCAAAAAAAAACCATTTACAATGTGGCAACATCGTTCGAATCTTCTGACATATTGCTGTTTATATTTATTTAAATGTATTTATAGAATCACTAAAATAAATACGACGGAAAACGAATAAAGAACGAAATTTTCGAAACACCAAATACTTTGTTCTACTTCTGCAACCAAACGGGCTGTGTTGTTATGTAAAAGTTGTTATATACATCTGCATATTTATATATAAAAATTTATATGATAAGTTGGATGAATAAATAATTTAAAGCAAAATTATACAATAAGTATGTGTGTACGCATGCATAGTTCAAATTTTTAAATTCTTGAGCCATATAAAATGAAAAATGTTTAAGAACTCATGAATGAGAATTTTTATAAATAATATAATTTTGCTTTTATTTCTGCCATGGTATCTTTCATATAGTGATAAATCTAATTTTAAACACGCAATGCGTATGCAACATTAAAATGAACTGGCTAACTGCCCATTTTGAACTATCAAGAATAAAAAAATATGGATCGGAAAATAAAACATGCCAATAATATTTTGTTATCGTGAAAAAAGTAAATTATTGGAAAAATTATCAACAAGTGAAAAATGCTTACTATTTAGTTAAGATAAATAGTCTAGTTTGAATAGTTTGAATTCCATCAGTAATACATACTTAACGGTTGCAGAGTTATTAGAGAAATTACTCTAAAATGGATTGGTATCCTGAAGAAGAAGAAGAAGAGTTGATGTATTCACCAGCTTTATTGGCTAGAAGAGCATCTGAGAGCTGGATCGTTGAGCCACCGGTCGAGGTTACTTTAAATATTTAAAACAAATTTATATGCGGTTTAAAAGTGTATACATTTTAATTTTCAAGTTGTGTTTAAAATTAGTTTTAAATAAAAATATAAACATTTCTTTTTCTAGATTACTCCCATAAATGTAACCCTCCAACGAAAAAAATCGCTTCCCGATTTTCAGGACCTTCCACGTGCCACGGAAGCTATGAGTCGTGAGGAGGTATCTGCATTGGGTTCGGCAAGACGTGAAGCTGTTCGGCGCCAAATAGAAATTAACGAAAGACTAAAGGCGAATCCCCTACTCTATATTTTTAGTCCACAAGTTAAGGTAACACTTTCATGTTGGAAATTGGAAAAATTATATTTAAATTTTTTTTTACAGGATTGGTTCTCTCGACAACAATTGGTGCTACTTGTGCTTTTTGTTAATATACTTTTAGGCTACCTTTTCGTGAAAATGTTGACATAGCAAAAAATAATTAAATGTCAATTACAAAAAGATGGAAATGTACGGCTATAGTTAGTGATTTTAAGTTATATTCGCATTAATGTATGCCAAATTTTTACAAAAATAACAGTCTAAATCAAGTGTTTAAGTGGTCATTATATATACATTATATACTTAGAGATTTCGTCGTTCATTATTATGCATTTGGTCAATTCGTTCGGAGACACTGTTTTTATGGAATCCAATCACATTATATTTTTAAAAGGACTTAAAAGGTGTTCGTGATATAGTTCACTAATTAAAAAATTTTGTTTCCCAGAAACATTGAGCTCTTTCTATTATCGGTGTTTTTGTACGAAATGAACATATAAATACTTGTAGGCACCGAAATATTCGCTGCATAAGTGTCATAGAAAAATCCTAAAATATTTTTTCCGTCTACAAACTAACTTACTTACAACTTACGAAACATATATTAATTATATTTAAAAAATTACTTACATAGAGAATAATTAATCGTAAATGTAAGAATAAATCAAACATTAATTTAACTAATAATCCAATATTATAATTTCATCTTTAATCTAGAGTAACACCTAGTTCTTTCTCCAGCGCGAATTGACCTAATTGTAACAAAATAAAGATTAATTCGATTCTTGTTTAAATATATAACAAAATTGTTTGTTTGCACTTATGTTTAATATAAGAAAATTTTTTACGAGCATTATTAATTGGTTAAAAATTATATTATTAAATTTGTTTTTATGCAAGTCAGGACAGTGGAAACCAAAATAAAATCAGTTGGACTAATACAGAGACTAATAAGAGCAAAAGTTCATTTTATAAGAGTTATATAAACAAATGAAGAAAGACTAAGTTCCGGTGCCGAACATTTTATACTCTCACAACTTGCAAAGTACAAAGACCGAGGAGCGGAAATTGTTATATTAGGGATATAGTAGATAGACGAAGAAGAAATGTGGTCAAGAAAACATGTCCAATAGAGGCTAGAGGAAGGTATGGATTGATTTCATTTAACTCTGGCATTAACATTTTTATTTTTATTTTAATCTAAATATTTTGGCGTATTAATGCACCTTTGAGAGGGCGTGGTTATCATCCGATTTCATTGATTTTCCCTCTGTCTAATAAAATTATTGTTTTGTTGATACAACTTTGGAAGTTTGTGAGATACATACAATAAACCTCTAAGGGGGCGGAACCACATCCACTTTAAAAAAAATTTAAGCCATAGAAAGAAGGGACATCTACAGCGATTTCCCTTACCTAATATTGTTTGTGGTATAACTTATAACTAAGTTATGACATTTCATATTTTCTATTTTTATATATCTCAATTTTGGCTTAAGTTATCGATTGCACACATTCGGAATTCAACTCGTTTGGTCATCCTGATCATTTTAATGAAAATATATATCGATATCTCGATTAGTTTAAGATGCTACAAACAATTGTTAGGTGAACAAAACTATTATATTCTGTGCAACCGTGGCTCTACATATCTCTCTAGCTGCACTCACAAATGTTGTACCATTGTCGCTGCACATTATTTCACGAAAACCCCCTGAAGTTAAGTGTGTCACCACATGTAGGTGAACTGCTCTTGTTTTGAGACATACAAAAACCGCAATCCATACTTTCTTTTTTATAAGCTAATTCCCATCCCTATCAATCAATTTAATCTCCATCCTCCTGAGCGCAGAAAATGCTTACCTGTCGTAACTCGATTAGGTGCCAAGTTAAACAAATAACACACCTATCCAGGTGCCTTGTTAGTGCAATACGAAGACGTAGAATCCAGTAATTCTGACGAAGAAATTGCATCATGATTTGAATCCTGACTTGTTTCGTATTCGCGTAGTGAATGACTTGTTTCATATTCATAACCTACCGTCCATCCTCACAGGTTTCCATGAATCAATCTTACTTGTTTGTAGAAAATGTCTACCAGATTCCAAATTCATAACCTTTTTGTTGTAATATTGTTTTTGTTCTTGTCTCAACAGAAATTCCATTTCTCGTGCTCTGTGCTCATTATCCGGCACTAAATATAAATGTTTTCTTTCTCTTAGATATTCTAATTGCGCCATATGCCATTGTTGATGTACTGGAAAATCCATATAATTGATCATCTGTATTTCTTTCTTTAGCGACCCACCTCTCGAGCGCAAATTTTTCAAGAATTTCGATATCCAGCCAATAGTTTTAAACCTTGTCGCTATCTGATTAGATATGGATTTGTTCCAATCTTTACCAATGCACTGCAAGTCCTCTGTAATTATTTTGCCTTAAGTAGTTACCGGAGAAATGAAATCATTTGGAACATAAAGCTGACATAGGTTAAGATCTTTTTCTTATGGATTACACCTTCTAGTGCAGGAGCCTTCAGCAACTTAACTGATCTTGCTTGACTCCCATTCAACCCTAAGAATAACCATTCACAAACATGAAAGACCCGTCTTCTTCTCCTAAGTTCATTTCCTCTATAAGCTTTCTCGTTTCTTTATTTCGAAACCACCAACTTTTAGAATATGATGAATACATTTTGGAAATTTTATTGCTTTGCTCTCATTCGCAGATCTAGTGGTGCAGTCATCCAAGTTTAAATAATTTTTAATTACTTTAGAGGCATCTGGGAAGTATTTTAACGTATTTCTCGTGCGCTGCGTCACTGATTGAACGGCATTAAATGCAGATGGTGTCATATCATATGTTACGACCTTTAGCCAATAATCTCTTATTGGTTCATTAGCACTGTCTCTCCAAAAAAATGCGTTGCACATCCCATTAACTTAGGACGATACGCAATTGCCAGAACATCTTTCTTATGACGCCTATGTCAATTTTATGCCTACAAAATCTTAGGACTATCACCGCCAAATCACCTTGTAACTTTCCACCAAACGTTTGCACTTCAATGAGAGAAATACCCTCAACTGTACAGCACCTAACATCAAACCTTGAATTTCTTTTTGATACAGTGATTCGGAATATGATAGACTAAGATTCCCAGCATTGCAGTCTTCTATACCAGCACCATACGCCCTGACGTCATAAAGTTGATGTATTGTTTCTTTAGCTTACGATATCTGCCTAATCTATTCTCTAACAAGGTAAATTGACGCAATGCTATTTTTGTTGAAGTTCCAATATTGCCAATAATATAATAATATTTTCTTCAGTGGGATTGAAACAACATGCCTGTAGCATCTCTTATAATTGTTTTAGAAGATACCTTTTTAACTCCTTCTTCTTCTTCAGTCCTTTTAGAGAAGATAGACAGTTTATCAAGCTGTCAGAATCGCCTGACAATCCCACCTAATTCTTCAACACTTGTGTAACTGTTTCGATACTGCTTTGTCTCACATTCGCTCCACAGATCACTTATGTAAATCTTTGCGAAAGTCTTTACATCGAGCACCACGTGCACTATGCCCGATCCCAAAAAAATGCGGATCAGCAGGTTGTACAGCGAATTTACTCAGCCCTGTTTCAATTTACAAATTGCATCTGGTAGCATTAGTTGCCAATTGTTTTCTTTTGGTAAACTGATATTTTTCACCGAGACTGGCAGCAATTAAGTTGGTTGTGCCCGACAGTCCAGTTCTCGACTGGTCTGAAAGCGCGATCATTTTCTCCCAGTCTTATAGATACAGTTGGTAATAAAGCAGGCCTATAATCTAAACTGGAAATAACCGTAGACTAATTTGCATTGTAGTCTATTTCTTACAATGCTTCTCTCTACTAATAGGTGATTTACGTGTTTTTAATTACTGGTATTGCTTACCTAACAAACTCATTTGCTTGTCGACTTTCTTAACTTCTTCATTAATAGTATTCTCCAATATTTGTTTGCATAGCAAAACGTATCCAACTCCTAAATTGTGACAACGTTCGCTTCGCATTTGGCCTTTAACTTACGCCTACAATGAGTTTCTTCAACCATAACCGCTACTGTCTTGCTTGCCACCTCTATCTTCAGATAAAGCAAGTTTGTTATGTTTAATCTCACTTAGTTCCGTTACTACATTTGGCTTCATGTCCGAGATATTTATATGAAAATCATTCTAACCAATACAAACTATATTCATTATATTAGTGCAGTGGGAAGGTACCGATACCATAAATTTTATATACCATTTACTATTGGATGACAGAATGTTAATTGAAATATTTTCGCTTCATTTTATTGAGACATCCTCTATTGAAATAAGTGCTATATGAACTCAACCAAAGGAATGAAATTGGATATATTGAGTATTTAAGAAAAAATCAGCCACTCGGGCAGAAGTCATTATATTAGGAATTTGGGGGTTAGAAAAAGGGGTATGTCGGTTTCAGTCACATTCAGCGCTAAACCACATTATGTGTAAGAAAACATGTCCACTTCATTTCATTCAAAATCACTCATATTGTTCAACATAAGCGGCTTAAAGTCAGCTGAGAGGTTGGAAACCACTAAATGGGGTATATTTGGGCTAGGGAAAAGTCTGGGTGGTTGCATTAACCTTTAGCATTAAACTGATGTAAGCCTGAGAACATGTTTCTACGCAATTTTAAAGACCGATATATTCGCCGGGGTAATTCAAAGACCAATTTCACCCATTTTCGACACAAAACCATAGTATACCAAAGATTATACGTTAAACATCAGTCATAGGCACTGAGATCCACATATTTGATAGCTGGGGACTAGAACATATATGGGCCGATTTCGAAAAATTTTGAACATGAGATTGCATACCATAGAGGCACTATTATTTTTTTTTTTAGATTTTTCAATGATGTTTGATTTATATACTGTAAAGTGAAAGAATCATATGTAATTTAAAAATGTGCTATATGGGAAGTAGGCGCAGGGTAGTCCGATTTCGCCCACTTTGTAATTGTAGCATTAAGTGGCAATATTAATGTTGCATAACAAATTTGGTTGAAATTGGTCGAGTAGCTGTTTTACAGAATGTGTTGCTTGCACGAACGGCGGACCGACGTACATCCGGAATTCAACTCGTTTCGTCATCCTGATCAATTTGATATATATAACTCTATATCTATGTGGATTAGTTTTGGATGTTACAAGCAACCGTAAAGTGAACAAAGCTTCTTTAGGTGAACCGTTAGGTGAACAAAAAACTTTCTCTGTGAAACATATAGCAAGAGCATGAAAGTAGTGTGTCCTCTTAGGGAAAGGCCGAACCTTAAAAAATGTTTCAGATGATTGGAATATGGACATCTGGCGAAAACTTGCAGTATAACAGATGATAGGAGTTAGTGCTGTCTCAAATGTGGGGAAAAGGGACACTTCGCGAAGGCATGCGACAAGAAACCGTCTTGTGGTGGCTGTAACAAAAATGGAAAGGAGAACTTAGACCACCAAATTGCTAGCAAAAAATGTACTATCTATCAAGAAGCTTGTATAAAGTCAAAATATCCGAGTCTTGCAGCTGAACCTCAATTACTGGGAAGCAGTAAAATAGCTGTTTACTCATTCGGTGTTTGAGAAGAAGATTGATGTGGCAATTAGTGAACAGAGTGGATAAAGCAGAAATATGGATCTGTAGAGGCGAAGTATTCCAGGACAAGCAGTTAACATAACAACAATGGCTAATACATGCAGCTAAAAATGTGTAGGATAAACTTTTGTAGCTGCTAGGTTCTGCAAGGTTCCACACGGTGAATACGAAAGGATCTCAGATAGCCTTGTACGATAAGTATCAAATATCGCAAAGAACGTTGGGGCAGGTGGCTTCAATGCATGGACAATCAAATAGGGTAGTACCTACACGAATAAACCAGGCATTGCTCCTCTCAATCCGCTTTCTGTGCTGGATTCCGTGTTGTTAAATACTGATAACAGAATCACTTTCGAAAAAAGGGCCCTGCCTCTATGATTGACATCACGTTCGCTAGCAGCTCACGGTATCTGTCTGCCATATGAGCGATTTATACACGCGCAGTGACTATTTGACTATTTAACTTGAAATTGGCAGTCACGTGCGTACTTAAAAATCAAAGTCTTAAAAACGATTTAAAGCAATCCGAACAACGTGACAGACGCGGAACGTCAGGCTGAGTACTTAGTAAAACACGTCAGCAAAGCCTATGTTGTCACAATGTGCAGGAAAAAACAAGGCACTTACAGAAAACCTGTATTCTTATGGATTGAGAAAATGGTAGCTCTGAGAAGCGGATGCCACAAAGCTAGACGTCCGTGTCAAAGGGGATGGCAATCAACAGAGTACAGAAGGCTACACGAGTGCATTAAGAGGAAGCTAGACGTCCTCAAGAAAGCAATAAAAAAGGCCTGTTGTTTTAAAGAGCTCTGCAAAACCACTAAAGAAAATCCATCACCAGATCGTGATGACAAAAGTTAGTTCAAAATTTTTCATCTCATGCAAATTCGTTAAATAAAGGATGCTGGAGCTCTACTTGCTGAGGATCATATCTAACCACCATACGGATAGGTAACTACTTTATGAGACGCACAGAGGTCCACAAAACTGTGTGGTGACGGGCGGAGTACCACAAAGCTCAGTTCTTCGTCCGCTATTACGAAACGTACTTTACGACGAAGTATTGCACCACCCACTACCTAAGGAGATACAGACAATCGGATATGCTAATGAAATCGCAGTAATTGTAGCAGCAAAGAAATTAGCAAAATAGAGCACGCATGTAGGTGCTAATCACAAGTAGAAAAAAATTATAATTTGCAACGCTCAATATTGATTTATATAATATTTTAAGACAACAGTCCTTGAAGTATTTGTGCATGGAGATAGACGATGAAGACTGGCTTAACTACAAGACCCACACTGACAAAGCCTGTGAAAAAGCGGTCAACATTGGTAGACCTATTCAGAGCAGACGCGCTCTCCTTGTGAAAGTAAGCTAGTCTGTATTAATGTACACCGTATCTATAAGGAGAACAGCACTGCAGCATAAAACATATGCGGAAAAGGGGCAATCAATACTTCGGTTAAGTGCAGTCAGGGTTGCCTGGGCTTTTCGAACTATGTCACACAAGGTGGTTGGAATTATAGCAGATATTATGTCACCAAACATAATGGCTATAGAGCTCAAAAGAATTTCTGTCAAACCAAAAGCACTGGCAGACGCCTAACGACTGAATAGCGTTAACAGAAAATATGAACTAGTCTTAATGAGTGACAGAAACGCTGGGACGGTGCAGCGAGCGTGGGTAGAGAAGAAGCATGGGGAAACTGATTATTACTTGACACAGTTCCTGACTGGGCACGGCTGCTTTAGGGAATATTTCCAAATATATGGGCTTGACGGTGGGTCCGACTGCTCCTTCTGTGGCAATGGATGTGAAAACCCATGGCATAAATTCTTTCAATTCCAACACCGGGTACCGGGAACCGGGTAAGAGAAAGGAGCATGATAGCCCTAATAGAGCTGAGAAGAAAAGAATGGCAAAGGAAGAGAAAGAGAGGCAGACAATAAATCAGGAGTAGACCAAGAAGGTATGGTAATAGAGTAAATAGCCTAAAGATTGTCCTTGCGATGAAACGCCTAATGGCGGTTCTGCATGGAAAAAATTAAAAGATATTGGTGACGGAGATACATTTTTAGTACGTAGGTACTCTGCTTCGCAAGTCGCGCATAGTATTGTATGAAAAGTAGCGGGGCATAATCCAGAATGAGGTGCATCCTTAGCGAATATAATGAATAGTGCATAACGTGTGCAATATGACGATATCTTCCGAAGAAAAAAAGATGGACCAAATGTTTCTTCTAGGAAAGAACTCTATTTCCTTTCCAGAATTTCTATTGGAAATTAAAAATTTTGTGATTTTTTTACCATTGGGAAAGAGAGCTAAATCCCCAACGATGTTTGTTCCACCAAATTTAAATTAACACTACTCTACTCTTTTACATTTTACTTTATATCGCCATTCCGTTGGACACTAACATTTCCTTGACGTCATATCCATAAATTCATTCAAATCGTACCACAGTCAAACTGATTGGACGTCGAAGTCGTTATTATTTAGTCTGTTTATATAGTTAACTTGTTCGATGTTTTGTGATACAACTGTTCTGATTGAAGTGATAATTTGGTTTGAGTGGGTCTTGGTAAGCTAGTTAATACTAAACTATATATACAAATGTTTTAAAAACTGTGTATGGAGTTAATGCGCCTTGTGTTTGCGTATTTTTATAAACTGAAATGTTTAATAAACTGAAGCTTAAGTTTGTATGTACATGCATAGGCTTGTTATATATAATAATAACACAATGTTGTAAAATATATAATTATTATAAAATGTTATTAAAAACGGCTCACTACATTCTCCTCCTTGAGTACTGAAATCGTCGATTTTCGAGGTTGCTCTACGGCGTGCTTTGTTAATGAGGTATTTGTAGACATCACTGGTACACCGATACGGCGTTAGTGGAGAAGCGTAATAAGTGTCCGAATGTTGTTACAAGTTGTTCTCGTGAGCAATCACATAGGAGGTAGAAATTTGTTTAACGATGATAATAGACGACCAGTGTCTGCATGGTGGGAGTGTGGACGTCACAACTTTAGAAGCGGAGTTTACGCCAAGTGTGCTAACCAAATCTTTGAAAACAATTAATTGATGCACCGGGTTTCTGTGGTTTGGTTATTGATTCATTGGAAAGCCTAACTTGGCTCTGTTAAGTATGTGTTATTTCGGCAATGGGGGTTTCCGATTCACCTTATATCGTGCTGGACATGATAAATGTTACTTAATTCGCACCCGAATGTAAGAAATGATGTAGTGAGCGGCATTTATGGCGAAGCGTAGCGTTGGCAACTTTCCTGCTCAATCGCGCTTCTGCTTACCAACTATTATTACTAACTATGATTTCATGTCTACTTTTTTGGCCGGATTAGCTCGAGGAGGATAGATCTGACTTATTTGAAGGCAGAAGGTAACGTTTTTAATCACTGCGGATACAAATTCTACGCCACTACCTCTGACAATTCATCTGAGAACTCCGTAGTGCAGGAATATATTATCTATCTGCGTTTTTGCACAATTTTCAGCAGAAGCATTTATTAAGACGAAGAGTTCAAGCAATGAATATTGTTGGCAGGCATAACATCGATAACCTTCTGTGTGTACCAAAACTCATGTATGACAAGTTTTATTAAGGTATTACTTTTACTAAAAACAATTGTCTTATGTCGGATGAGTTTAGAGGTTACAAATAATCGTTAGATGAACAAACCAATTATATCTGTGGGTAATAAAGGTAATAAAGTAAACGATTAAAGCATACTAATGTACACACACTTGTATATTACTTATTGTTCTTATCTTGATTAAAAAATTAAATAATTGATTTTAAAATACTTCAGTGATATCAAATTAAGTTATAAGACAATAAATGTTACACTTTCAAGATATGGTATTTGTCGATTTGCTGTTCCTTTAAGTTTTCGTTATAATTACGGTTATAGTGAAACAGACAATATTGCCTGAATTAGATACTGCTTTGAAATAGTTAATTTTGTACCCTTAGACATAAAAGTGATAAAAGTTTTGCGGACCATTAGAAGAAATTGCTGTATTGAAAAAGAAATATGTATACCGGTAAAAGAAAATATAAGATTTAATAAAAGAAAATACTTAATTTTTCCATTAAATGGGTTCTATGGGGGTGAAATTATGAAATTACTTTGAAAATGGCAATAAGTTATCAAACAAAACGGTACATATTTGGCTCAATTCGATAATTCTAACTATGCTAAATAAAACCTTAAATTTAATGCACAAATAATAGATTTATTTTTACTAGTCTTGATATATGTTGTTTTCCCCTAACTTTTAACCTCACGGCTTGAACTAGTCGTATATGTAAAATTGTATTTAAGTAAGGAAGGGCTAAGTTCGGGTGCAACGAACCTTTAATGCTCTCGCAATTTTCAAAGATCAAAGCCGGGGGCATATTTGCCGGTATTGGCAAAACTTTATATTAAACAAGTTACGAAGGGCTAAGCTCGGATGCAATGATCAAAGGTGGGGAAATACTTTCTGGTGTCGACAAAACTATATTAAAAAATGTTGAATTACAATCAATGACAATGATTACAATCATATTTGGTTTCTTATTAACTTATATGACAGCCCATAGAATCACTTAGTTCCCTTATTTTGTTTTGCTGTGCGCCTGAGGTATTCATATTAAAATCAACCAAATTAACTTCAATGAGATATATACACATAAACTCAACCAAAGTATTATTAAATATATTAGATATATGAAGAAATTATATTAGGAATGAGCGAGGAGGAATGAAGAGACCAAGGTCTAGACCGATTTCATTCATATTTAGCTCTAAACATCATTTTTAAGAAAACATATCGACTTAATTTCATTAAAACAACGCCAACAAAAAAAAAGATATGTTACATATTGGCCGATATATACCGTATAAAGCCAACCGGAAGTTTGAAATCCTTATGTTAGGGAAATGGGGGCTAGGGAAAATATTTACCCGATGTTATCCATTTTATGTTCACGAACACAATGCTACAAGAAGGAGATGCTCACTGAATTTCACAGAAATAACGCACATATTGATCGCACATGGTATAAAGTCGACCGGAAGTTTGAAAATCTTTATATTAGTTATACTCATTTTTGACACAAGCGGTGAATATTATTAGGCAAAGATACTCGTTGAATTTTATTAAGAAATTTAGGAGACTGACCGATGGTTTCGGCAAAAAGCCATATATAAGCACTGAGGATATTTTCGGAACCGAGGGGGGATTGAAAACAAGTTTTCGATTTCCATCATTTTTGGCCAGCAATTAGCATAACTTTGGGGCACTATTTGTGCAAAGTTTTATTCCGATATTCGCACTGGTAATTAATTTATATATTGTAAAGTGAAAGAATCATGTAGAATTTAGAAATGTGATACATGGGAAGTAGGCGGGGCCGTAATCCGATTTCTCCAATTTTCATACTGTAATGTAAGAATGCATACATAATGTTATGGACTAAATTTGTAAAGCGATCCCTCAGATATATGATTTTACCCAAAGGTGGGCCAAGCCCTTTTCCATTTTTACACCGATTCCTTCGGGCCCTCAAGTGTTATCTTGGATATGTAATTTAAAGCATTTGACGTATTTATTTAGTGAGTTACCGAACTTTTAGTAGTTGTTAACATAAACGTTACATGAGGAGTTCATTAAATTTCACTCATTTTCACACTGTTTGTGGAGGTGCTGAAAGCTATGTCCTCAGCAAGTTTAGCGGATGTGGCTTAGTGGTTTATGAGATATGTACATTGAACTTATTAAGGGGCGGAGCCATTCCCACTTTTTAAGAATTTTCAACCCACAGATTTTCAACAGTGGTCCCTATATACCAGTTTTATATCTTAATTGGGACCTTAGTTATGCATTTTATAAACATTTTTAAGGGCATTTTGTGGACGTGGCAATATTTTGATTTTGCCCATCTGCAATACCAACCTCCCCGGAGTCCCTGGGAATATCTGCACCAAATTGTATTAAGATATCATGATTTGTACTCAAGTTATCGATTGCATCGACGGACGGACGGATAGTCAGTTATCCGGAATTCAACTCGTCTCGTCTCAAATTCAACTCCATATTTATCACGATTAATTCTAGGTGTTACAAACAACCGTTAGGTACACAAAACTAGAATGCTCTGTTGCACCATGTTGCGTGAGTATTAAAATACTTTCGTACCAAAAAAGTAGTTGTCCAATTGCATTTTTTATTACTACGTTAAACAGCCTGTGTAGTTATACTTACCAAATGAACGTATAATCTATAATATATTATTGTTTGGTGGCTAAAATTTCTAAAATCGATATTCGAATTACCCCAGCCCACGTATATTACAAATAATAATTATTGTTATCCTCAGAAACTCTGTGCCGAATATGTCTGTCTAATTTTGAGTTAATCAATATTGGCTGAAAATGTGTTCTCGAGCATACCATAGTTTAATGCCGAAAGTAAATGTTATCTGACCCTCCCCTAGTCCCAATGTACCTGTTGTAGGAATTTCGAACTTTCCAGGTCACTCTAAACCATTTACATAAGTCAATATATGTGATATAGTTTAATGAAATCAATCTAGGCCTTGGTCTAAACCCCATAATATAATGACTTATATAATGACAAATGTCCCCCTGCTTGACTTTTTCCGCATATACACAATTTATTAAATTTTGTTTCTTCGTTTGAGTTTATATCACAAATATCTCCATACATGATGTCTCAACAAATTAAATAAAAATACTTCGAATAATATTATGTTATTCGGTAATAAAAGGTATGGCTGTTGTTATTTCCCATAGCACTAATATCATTAATGTAGATGATTTATCTTAATTAGATTGACTTTATGAGTATATGACTTAAAGTAAAAGCTGATATGATGCCAAATATGATTGCAATCCATTCACAACTTCATCGAATAATAAATGTTGAATTTTTAAGCAACATTTTTTATTGCAAAATTGTCCCAATAGCTGAAAATATTTTCAGAAATTAGCCCTTCCTTACCTGAATTTTACTCAATTCTTAAAATATTATAAAGAATGGATGCTTACTTGGTTATGGTCATTTATTATGCGATGGTGCTGTAAAATGCAATCAATTACAAATCTCACAACTTAGGATACTCTATAGCACCAGCTTATACATACATTCGAGGTTTGCCTGAAAATGTATATATGCGTCGTTGTGCTGTCTTTATATACCACTGATATAAATAATATATTAATATTACTCAAAACAGAACGAAACTTGTAAGGAGGAGCTGTAATCAAACATTTTCTAGTCTCGCAATGTGCAAGGATCAGAAGCGGGGATATGCTTTCAAGTGACTTTATATTAAAAAATGTTGCGGAAGAATTCAACATTCATTATCCGACGAAATTGTTAATAGATTGCAATCATATTTGGTATCTTATTAACTTATATTACAGGCCATAGACTAATGTACTTTTATTGTTATATTTTGGTTCGTGTCAGAGATATTTATATTAAAATGTTTTCAAATTAACTTAAAAGTGATATATGCGATATAAACTCAAAGTGGGTTAATTGAATATATCAGATACATGAGGAAAAAGTCAACCAGAGAAAAGGAAATCATTATATTAGTAATAAACGGTTTAGACCATTATCTAGACCGATTTCTTTAATATTTAGCACGAAATCACATTATGCTTGAGAAAACATATCCACTTAACTTAATTAAAATATCACACATATCGACCAACATAAACGGTTTAAAGTCAGATGGAAAGTCGGGAATTCTTATATCGGGCATTTTTGAGATAGAGGAAGATCTGAACTGATCACATTAACTCTTTTCATTATTCAAGTATATTAGGGAATATGTTTTCACGCAATTTTGTGAAGGTAACTCACACACTGACTGACATATTCGGCATAAGGTCTGCTAGAATAACGAAAATCATTTTATGTAGTATATGGAAGCTGGGATAATTCGTTGTAACTCGATGACCGATTACACAAATTTTCGGCAGTAACCTATGGTACATCCAAAATTACACGTGCACTGCATTTTGCTAAGATATCTTACATTAATCGAAATATATGGTATGAAGTCTACCCGGCGGTTGAAAATCCTTGTATTAGGTATGTGGGGCTAGGGGAAGTGCTTACCCGATTTTATCCATTTTATGCACATGAACGCACTGTTATCAGAAAGAGACCCTCTCTAAATTTCAAAGAGATAACTCACATATTGACCGTTATAGATGGTATAAAGTCTACAGGAAGGTTGAAAATCAGTATATTAGATATATGTGGGTTAGGGGAAGTATTTACCCGATTTTCCCGTTTTTGACACAAGAGCACATTATTATCGTGGAAAGATAATCCTCCAATTTTATTGCAATATCTTACAGATTTCCCGATATTTTCGATAAAAAGTCAGATAGAGGCACTGAGGTCCTAATATTGGGTATCTGGTGGCTTGAAAACTTATAATCCGATTTCGTCTATTTTTACGCATAAGATGACATATCCTATAGGCACTATTTGTACACAGTTTGATTTTCATATCTTAATTGCTGCTCGATTTATCTGATTATTAAAATTATGTTATATGAGAAGTGAGTGTGCTTTTAATCCGATTTCCGCAATTTTCACAATGTGTCATAAGAATATACACGTACCAAATTTTTTTGAAATCGGTTAAGGCGTTCTTGAGATATGGGATTTCACCTAAAAGTAGGCGGTGCCACACCCAACACCAAAACTTTACACGGATTCCTATGCAACCTTTCCATATCATATTTGAAGTACGATTTAATGTTTCTGACGTGTTCCTTCAGTGAGTTAACGCACTTTTTTACACAATGTAACTTTTTTATGGGATGTGGGCGTGGTTATTATTCGATTTTACTAATTTTCTCAATATACGAAGACGTGCTAAAAAAAACTTACTCGGAGCCAGTTTGATTGAAATAGATTTAACAGTTTTTGTAGTAATTGGTTGCTTAGTTATAGCACTTTTTCTGTTTTCGATTAATGGCATTTTGTGAGCGTGGCAGATGTCCAACTAGGCCCATCTGCAATAACAACCGTCTAACGGTGACAAAGAATACGTGTACCAAGTTTCATCAAAATATATTAATTTTTACACAAATTATCGCTTGCACGGACGGACGGACAGACAGTCACTTGGATTTCAACTCGTCTTTTCATCCTGATCATTTATATATATATATGTCTATATTTAAGTCGATTAGTTCTAGGTGTTACAAACAAGCGTTAGGTGAACAAAACTAATATACTCAGTGGCAACATATTGCGAGAGTATAATAAATGTTGTGTGAGAATTCAACATTCATTGTTCGACGAAATTATAATTGAATTATAATCATATTTGATGTCTTACTAACTTAAATTATAGGCCATATACTCACTTAGTTCATTACTGCATTTTACTTCGCCTCCGAAATATTTGTATTTTGTTAAAATCAACCCAATTAACTCAAATGATATATGATCTAAATTCAACCGAAAGGGTTAAATTTAATGTATTGGGTATATAAGGAAAAGGTAAACCAGAGATTCGAAAATCATTATACTAGGCTTACGGGGATTACAGCAAGGACTAGACGTCTACAGTGTCCACTTAATTATAATAAAAATGGTATAAGATCAAGTGGAATGTCGGTAATGGCTACATCGGGTTTAAAGTCAGCTTTCAAGTTGGAAATTCCTATATCGAGTGTATTTTGACTAGGGGAAGGCCTAGAATGATTGCAGTAACTTTTGGCATTACAGAAGGAAATATCTTTCCACCTAATTTTATGAAGATAACTCACTCATTGACACACATATTCGACATAAAGTCTGCTATAATAAAAAAAATAATTATACGCAGTGTATTTTGTTAAGCGATTTAACAATTTTTCGCATTATACTCGTGTATATCCAATGTATCCAATATTCTAAGGTAACGTACATACTGATCGATATCGTTTGAAGCCAACCGAAAATTTGACATTCTGATATTAGGTATATGAAGGTGCTTCCACTCTAGCTGTGCTTTATTAGCTTTAGTTATTTCAATAATTCAGTGGATTTCCACTTGGTTACAGAATAAATTATCCTTTTGTATTCTACTTTTGCTAATAATATGAGATCAGTTGTTTAATCAAATTTCTTGCTATGCGGTGATGCAGTTACAATACCGATGCCACATTGGTTTTTATACTCACCCGATATATATAATGTATAATATTTAGTTTTGTTCACTTAACGATTGCTTGTAACATCTAAAACTAATCGAGATAAATACAGAGTAATATGTATAAAACCGATCAGAATGAGGAGACGAGTTTAATTCCGAGTGAATATCGCTCCAATCGTCCCCCTATCCGTACAAGTGCTAACTTGCGTAAAAACCGGGATATCTGTATGAAACTTGATACACGTGTTTCTGGCAATCTGAAGGGTTGGCGTTGAACATGGGCGAAGTCGGAAAATTTTCACGCCCACAAAATGCTGAAAATGCCTCGAAAAATTATAAAATGATGTAACTAAACAACAAACTAAGATAAAAAAAAACTGTAATTTGGCACACAGAATCGCTGTAGGGAGTTTTTCTAGGACCTCTTCATAAAGTATGAAAATAGGTGAAATCGGATGATAACTACACCCACCTCCTATACAAAAATAATTTTGAAAGGTACTAAAAGTGCGTTAACTCGCTTGAGAAATACGTAGGAAGTAAAGATGGTACGGAAGAGATACATAGGCATCAATTGTAGGTGAATTTAGGAACTACTTCACCAATTTCATGACAACATCCTGCCGACCATGCCTACTTCCCATATAATTTAATTTTCTCAGTTTTTAGTATATAACTCGAGTAACAATAAATATATCGGAATAAAGTTTTGCACAAATGTCCTTCATGTGTGCCAAATCGTTCCAAAAATTATAGAAATCGGAATATATCTTCAAGTCGTCAGATACTGAATATGTGGACCTCAACGACTATATCTGACTTATTATATTATATTATAGAGATATATGAATGAAATGCAAAGAGCATCTTTTCTTAATAATAGTTGCTTGATAATAGTAATAGAAATTGGTAACATCATATGGACATAAATGAACGTATAATCTTCAGTATCCTACAGTTTGCTGGCGAAAATGAGTGAAATCACTATACGAATTACCCCAGCTTTCATATTGTAACGGATTTTCTAAATTAATCGCTCACGTTGAAACTCTACCCTGAGTTCGAACACTGGATTATTCAACTAAAGTCACAATTTAATGGCTATACACTTTTCTTTATTTCTTATTTAATAACTTGACACTTTGTTACTCGCTATTCGAGCTTACTTATAATTCACTTGTACTTAACTTAGCAACACTCTTATTTTAACTGTGTCTTGCTGCCACTCCGGCAGCTCTTATGTAGTAGATTGTTACCAACAGATCATTACTCGAATATTCCGGCAACTACTACTTCGTTTTCTGTCTGATTGTGGCAGCCTATCGCCGATTTTGTTTTGATTTGACATTCGAGTTCGCTACAGTATCGCCATTCGAACATCCTGGCAACCACTAGTTTCGATGTCTGGTAGATTCTTGCAAGTTGTCGTCAATTATGGAATTCATATTCGCCACACTGCCCTCCGCCTAAGTCTGATCGTCCTGATTAGACATATTTGCATTGCCATACGCTGCAAGTCGTTCCAAATGGACTACCTTCATTTTATTCCTTGGTCTTCCAATGGTCTGTATGCGATATACCACATCGTTGAGTCGTTTGACGACTTGGTATGGTCCTTCCCAACTACACTGTAATTTAGGAGATAAGCCTTTCTTCCGTTGTGGGTTATATAGCAACACCCAGTCTCCTTCAACAAACCCTTCAGAGTTCATTGCCTTGTCGTATTTTGCCTTCATTTTATCACTCATGATTTGCGTGCGCTGTCTCACCATAGCACATATTTCTTTCATTTCGTCTTCTAGGGTATTATTGGTTTCCTTGGCATTCCTCCCACCACTCGGGTTAATTCCGAACTTCAGATCAATCGCTAACCGAAGGTCATTTCCAAAAATTACTCTTGCTGGAGTCTGCCCAGTTGTTTCGTGTATATGTATGCAGACCGATAAGCCATCAGGAACAAGGATATATGAGTATCCCAATCTTTTCGAAACTTGTCTACCACTTTCCTTAAATTTTCTTCTAAGGTTCGATTGAATCGTTCTACCATGCCATCGGACTGCGGATGTAACGCAGTTGTACGTGTTTTTCGTATACCCAGTTTTTGGCACATCTCCTGAATTAGCGCTGATTCGAAATTCCCCTTCTCCCTTGATCAGAATGTAATTCTATGGGAACACCATATCTCGTTACCCAATTTTTGATGAATATATCCGCTATTGTTTCAGCCTCTTGACTAGGAACTGGGTATACTTCTGGCCATTTGCTGAAATAGTCCATGACTACCAAAACGTGTTTGTTTCCTAATTTACTGGTGGGAAATGGACCACCTACATCCATGCCAATGTATGCATGGCGCTCGAATGGCGCCCCTGAATTATACTGCTTCATCTGACCATGACTCTTGGATCTCGGTCCTTTGGCCGCAATGCACTCAGCACTATTGGCAATCCACTCCGTAACTGATTGACGATAACCAACCCAATAAAACCTTTGCTTTACCTTCTCCAAGGTTTTCGTGATTCCCATGCGCCCCACACATGGAAGGTTATGCAGCTCGTTGAGAATTTCGGGAATTCTTACTCTCGGAATTATCATAAGAGCTCGGGAGCTTTGCCCATCTCCGCTTTCCCATATTCGATGCAAGCAGCCGGATACCAAATTTAAACTGTTCCACTGTGCCCAATATGCTTTCGCGATTGGACTTTCTGCAGCTATTTCTTCTCTCGTTGGACGTTTGTTCAGTTCCATTCCATGCATTACAAGTTTCAGATCTGGATCTTCCTGCTGACATTTTCGTAGTTCTTTCGGGTTCCAGTCTTCTGTCGATGTCATTGTCCTTAATCGGACATCTACAATGTTTTCTTTGGCTTCAGCTTTTGTGTAATGTCTGCATTCCAAATTACATGAACGACGGGACATCGCATCGGCATTTCCATGACTACTACCCTTGAGATTCTCTATAGAGAAGTCATAACTTTGGAGTCGCTCAATCCACTGTGCCAGCTGTCCCTCTAAGTTTTGAACTGTAGAAGCCATTTTAATGCTGCGTGATCTGTTCTTACTAAAAAGCGCTGACCATATAGGTACTTATGAAAATATTTGATGCTCTTTACCAACGCCAGTAATTCCCTCAGAGTTACACAATAATTCTTTTCTGGCTTACTTATCATCTGGCTATAATACGCCACCACTTTCTCATGCCCGTCAATGACTTGTGATAGGACACCTCCTATTGCATACCCACTAGCATCCGTATCCAGAATAAATGTTGATCCTGGGACCGGATATGCTAACATTGGCGCAGTAAATAACCGCTCCTTCAGATTTTGGAAAGCCACTTCCTGTTCTTTATTCCCCTCAAATGCTTTGTTCTTTTTCATGAGTTCGTGGAGTCTACTAGATACGCTGGCAAAATTCGGAACAAATCGTCGATAATAGGTACACAGTCTAAGGAAACTTCTCAAATTCGTGTAAATTGTTAGGACGGGGCCAATCTTTTACTGCTTCTATCTTTTCGATAGCAGTGCAAATGCCTTCCGTTGTTACCTTGTGTCCTAAGTAGTTTACTTCCTTTTTGAACAGGGAACACTTCCTCGGACCCAGCTTTAGACCAGCGCTAGTTAACCGTTGGAAAACCTCTTCCAGGTTCTTAAGGTGTTCATCAAAGTTTTTACCCAACACGATGATATCGTCGAGATACACCAAACAAGTCTTCTTAAAGGTGGCAGGAGCGTTACATAATCCAAAGGGCATTACGGTGAATTGCCATGGACCATCTCCAACGCTGAAAGCCGTCTTTTCTTTGTCTTCTTCGTTTACTTCCACTTGCCCACTCTTCAGATCCAGTGTTGAGAACCAATTCGTCCTTGATAACGAGTCCAGGGTGTCATCGATAACTGTCTTTCTTCGTTACATCATTCAACCTCCTATATCCCACACAAAATCTCATGTTTCCATCTTTCTTCTTCACCAGTACTACAGGTGAGCTCCGCGGACTCTCTGATGGTTCAATTACGCCACTTTCGCTCATTTCATGTATGGTCTGGCTTACAACTTCACGTTTTACTAATGGAACGCTACGAGGAGCCTGGCGGATTGGTCTCGCATCTCCTGTGTTAATAAAGTGTTTCACAACTTTGGTTCTGCCTGGTTTGGAATCGTCTTTATCAAATATGTTGCAGTATCTGAGAAGGAGTTGTTTAGCCTTATTTTGGTGGTCTGTCTGTAGTTCCTCGGTCCATGCGTTAATTTCACTCGAGATGTCGTTTTCACCCATAGAATTTCCTTCGAGACGTGCATCGCAATTTATCACGGCCTCAGTTTCCTGACACTGTCCTAATCTAGCTCCTTTGGAAATTTGGATTGGTGACTTGAACTCATTAAGTACTCTGACAGGAACACGTTTGTCTTGTCTTGTCATGGCCAGGGTTTTTCCTATAATTAAATTTGGTGCAGATTCTTCTGCTGCCTCGACAACGCACAACTTGTGTACCCCACAGTTTCCATCTATTTCTGCCCAAATAACTGCTTCTGATTTTGGTGGAACCAGCTGTTTGTTTGTTACTAGTACTCGTCTAATGCTGTGGATATCCTTATATCCGAACATAAGTGGCACTTCCACATTGGCATAAGTCATTATCCGGTTTTCCATGTCGATCTTGATCCCTTGATTAACTAAAAAGTCTACTCCTATTATGATTTCGTCAACTATGTCTGCCACTATAAAGTTGTGTAATACGGCTATCTTTCCAATTGCGATCTCACACGTTACTTCCCCGACAACTTGAGTATCTTCTCCAGTTGCAGTACGTAACTTAGCTCCTGCTAGTGGTCTTATTTTTTTATTAACTAGATCAGATCGAATTATGGAATGTGACGCACCCTTATCCACAGTCAGTATGCGCCTTTTGTCGTCCACACACCCATTAACGATAACGTTACTCGTGTTTCTGCTTATTTGTGAGATGGAGATTACAGGGCATTCATTTGTGGGAGCCAGTCCGTGCCCTTTTCGGCTGGCTCGCTTTAGTTTAACGACTTGTCTGATTTGAAAGCTGTTTCATCTTCCTCAGCTTTGCGTTTGCGTCCAGTTGGATTATTGGACCGGTTGGTTTCGATATGACAGTTGCGTGCAATATGGCCGCTTTTTCCGCAGTTGAAGCATTTAACCACCCTATCATATTTCTTGCGTGTTTCGGGAGGTTTCTCCAAGATTTTATCCACCTTTTCAAGTAATCGATTTATCCAAGTGGGTTCTTCTATTTCTACTTGATGAGCTTTAAATGTACGATTACTAAGCAGAGAAGCCGTTTCATGCGTTAAAGCATTCATCCACTTCAGCCTTAATTTTATCCTGCTCTTCCAAAATCTGTGTCGACACCTCTGCTATCTGTGAGGACACCTGTTCTGAAATCTGCGTCGACGCCTCTTTTATTTGTGAGGTCACCTGCGTCCATATACGTGCCTCCTGCTCTTTCAATTGCGATGACACCTCCGCTATTTGTGAGGTCACCTGCTCTTTCAACTTCGAGGTCAATTGGGATTGTTAAGCCAACATCTGCGATGACATACATATCTCCTGTTCTTTCATCTGCGATGATATACGTATTTCCTGCTCTTTCATCTGCGAGGACACCTGCGATGATACTTGTGATGATACTTGCGATGATACCTGCGATATTGCAGCCAAAATCATGTTCATGTCCATAACCTTTGATGAACCTTGAGCCTCTTCCTTTTCCTCCATCTTCGTTGTCGATTCCTCTAGTTCCGATTGAAAAACGTATTCGTCAACATTAATGTTATCTGCTTCCATGGCCTCTCGCAACCGTGATTGCAATTCGGATTTTATTCCATTTGTTGGCAAACCACGTTGCTCCAGTTCCTTTTTTAGTTGTTGAATTTTTAGTTCATTAAACTTTGCCATGAATCTGAACTGGTTTCTGGGTTTAATATTGAATATAGAGAGAGAATATAGAGGTGGGTTTGCATTGATTTTTATAGCAGAGTATGCTAGAACTTTATTTATAAGTAGGTTGTTTTTTTTTTGTTGTGATTTATTTAGTGTTGTATTTATGAAAAGCTGACTTTTATTTCATTTATATTTATTTGAGCTTGTCACACTTTATCTCGGTTTCGTTTTGATAAATTGATGTATTTAGTTTGAAAAAGCTTTCTGCCTTTTTCATTTGTTTAAATTATTGTTGACTTTTTATATAAAGTTAACTAAATTTAGTAAAGTCAATAGGAAACTTGATTCTCATCTTATGTTTTCAAAACAAATGCTTATTCAAGCTCATTAACAAGTTAATCAAATTGCCTCATCATTTGTTAATTAAAGGGGTTTATGATGTAGTATAGGAAATAAATTACAGTTATGATTTGACCCACAAGAACATAAGGTTCTTCTACAGGTCGGGTCGGTACTGTTCATATTCATGTTAATGAAAAACAATTACTACCCTTAGTTTATTAAGGATTGATCGTAAAATAGCGTAGGTAAACAGAAAGTATCATTCTGGTTGAACTATAGGATTGTCTGGGATAAAGTTATCGGGGTCACTTAGTAGATAAAGGTTAATTAGTGTTAAAAGTAAAAGGGTTATAATTATTACAATAAATCCTACAATATCCTTTTATGAGAAGTATGGGTGGAATGGGATTTTGTCAATATTAAAGTTCAATCCGATTGAGTTATTAGAGCCTGTTTGATGGGGGAATAAGAGGTGGACTAAAGTTACAGCAAGAACAATTCTGAAAGAATCAGATTGAGTTTAAATGTGTTATATGAGAAGTAAACGAGGATATTCTCCGATTTTGCACATTTTCTCACTGTGAAATGAAGATATCAGAGAAATGCGATGCACCAAATTTAATTGAAATTAGTAAAGTCGACCCTAAGGTATGGGATTTCACTGAAAAGTGGGCGGTACCATGTTCATTGTCCAATTTTTACATGGATTCCTCTGCATCCCTTCTGTAGAGATGAGCATATTTACTATAAGATTTAATATTTCTGAGGTGTTTCTTGAGCGAGTTGAGTAATTTTCAACATAGCCTTTTTATGGGAGGTGAGCATGTTTATTATACGATTTGACTCATTTCCTCAGTGTATGAGGAGGTACTAAAATAATTATTCTAAACAAGTTTGGCTGAAATAGCTTTGGTGGTTTGTGAAATAAGCACAGACGGACGGACGGACAGACAGTCAACTCGCTTGTCATCCTGATGTGTGATCTGTTGTAACACTTTGCTAGAGTGCAACATGCAAAGCATTTCGAAATTTTAATATATGTTTTAGAGATTCCTCAAAATAATCTTGAGTTGAGACTACGGTACCGGTACCAATAAGTACAAAGTTTTATATGGTTCCGTTTATATTTTAGGAGAATTGTAAAAGATTTTTCGGTTCTAACCAAACCGTTATGGATGCAACATGTAAATGCATTAAGCTTTTGTACTAATAGAGTGGTTTTAGAAACAAATACTTTCGAGGAAAATTGCAAGTCAGGAAAGAGGTGAATATTTGAGAAAACTTTGAAAATGATTACGAAAAAAAGAATATAAGTTGGACGAAATGCGAAACGAAATGCGTATAGAAAGAGTAACGGTGGTAACTTTTTGTTTTATGTGTCAGAGGATATCGGAACCCAAATAATATTATACATAAATTTTAATACAATACATAATTCATTTAATAATACATAAATTTATTGCAAACTAATAGAATTTATATCAAAAAGTTGTTGATTTCCAAAAGTGACATTAAAAATTTACATACACTTAAAAACTGTTAAAAATGCATTGTGTTTTCTGGAGTGGACGTCAAGAAGGGTTTTACACAACATCCAAAAAGTGTTGCGTTTGAAATCATAAATATCGATCAGTTTGGTTCTTTAGATAACATTTTAACATATTCTAATTATAACTGATGCGTTTACGAAATTTGTTAGAGGATATTCCACTGAAACTACAAGCAGTAAGGAAATAATTCAAGTCAAAAGGACTACTTCAGAGAGACAAAGTTATTGAAAGTGTGTTGTTTCTAATAGGTGAAGGTTTTACTTCCGATGTGTTTAAGCATATTCTAGAAGATAGAAATGTTCCTCATATAGAAACAGGTTTCCCTCAAGCAAATGGTAGAGTTGGAGAGAGTAAATTGAGGCTTGAGACAGATGATTTCAAAACTGATAGATGTAGAAAACGAAGTCCATTCAGAGACAAATGAAAGTGGAACACTCTTCGAACAACACAATACACAGTAAGGTAAGCGAACATCCTAGTGGGATGTTATTGGGTGTTGAACAAAGAAGTGAACTTACCGACTCTCTACCAGATCATTTAGCAAAAGTAAGTTATTCGTTAGGAAATGTTAGTTTAAGAATTATTGAAATAAATTCAACTCGGTGTCTGGAACACTTCCAAATTATAATAAAAGCCAAAAATGTAGTAGAAAAGAACCAAATAAGTATGTAACTCGTGATTGCCTGGTTGTAAAAAATGTTGACTGCCATGTAAGTGAAGTGAATCTATAAAACGAATTCCAGATTATAAAGCTCCATATCATGTTGAGAAAGTTTCGCGTAATGATCGCTCTCTACTTACAGGTGTTGAGTGATTTTGGTAGTCACCCGACCGAATTGTAGCAATAATAGTCTTATTCTAACATAGGCGTATAATGAGTAGGTCCACAGCCGTACAACAATTCTTTCGTTGGAAAGTAAAAACAATTGCACACCAATCCACGTAGACCAGCAGGGAGCGACTTCTCTTTATTGATAGAGTTAGCTTCAAGTTTAGTTTCTAATTAGAACAGCCAACGCTCACCAACTTATTAATTAATAACAAACAATTAATTTTGTTAGTACATCTCTTGGCGCCCAACGGAAGAAGTAACTGTAAAACAAACATTTTGTGAAGAGTTAAAAAAGTAAATTAAAGCCGAATTCACTGCTAAAAAGAAAAAAATAATTGTAAAACAAACTTTTTGTGAATTGTGGAAAAAATTAATTAAAGCCAAAAATAAATGTCATCCGTGGCTGAGAAGCCACGAATTACAATCAACTAGCAGCTAGTTGATTTTGGTTACTTAAATAATAGTGATAATAATGTAAGTAGAATGACAAAAAATTTTTTAAAATCTATGTACTGCTTCACAAAATTTTTATCAGTTTATGGGTAATCACGATCTGAATAGGCTTTCCAAGCGCCCTAACAAAGTGGAAATTGATAGAAAAAAGTGCAACAGAAGGAATAATCAGAAAAGTTATAGAATAGGGAACGAAAACAAACTGACATTAGAACTGGAAAAAATAAGTAAAACAAAAGCTTTAATTAAGACTGTTGTGAGTTCAGCGCTGGCAATACAAATTTCAGAAAATTTCGAGCTAAAAATAAACTATTAAAGAGTGCCTGAAAGAGGATACAATCAGCACGCCTGAGATAGAGGCATTTAGTGAAAGAAAAATATTACCGATGAGACGGCGCTACGAGTCTCTGAACACAATTATAAGGATGTTTGAAGGAAAACAAGAAAGTTAAATCTCATGGCGCCACACATCGCCTTAAAAATTTTTGAAAGCTATGAGGGAAGCAGGAGGCATATCGGGTTGTTGTTATCATTATACACAAAATGGAGGGGTCAGTCAAAATGGTACTGCCATCTTTCGATGCAGTTTTAAACTTTAAAGCGAGAATCTTGATTTTACCTATTTCTCCTAAAATACATCAATGACGTATGGCAAAACGATAATAACGTCTCCTAATGAAAATTATAAAATGGACACCTAGCAGGTATTCAAATTAGGAACCAAAAAACCACTTTGCGGTATGATATTATCAACTCGGTCAAACGACTTACTAGGTCAGTCCAATTTTGCAAAGTTTGGAGGACAAAACTCAAAAACAAGAATTCAATAAACAGCAGTTTACAGATAGAAGGGACTGTGGACGAAGTCTGGTGAATGATGCGTATCAGGTAAAGAATCCCTATTTCAGTAGACTACAGAGTTTCCCTTACAAATTTCCTTCACGTGTTGATGTGAATTGTAGTTTTTCGTGAAATCTAGACCAACATCCTCAAAATCAAGTATACGACAAACAATAAAAATATCGAACAATGAATCAACAGGATTCACGGCGCTAAAACATTAAATAATTAACTAATACCTAAACCTAAAAACCTAACTTTGAAAAGTCCATTGTAGGGAGAACAATAAAACTATCAATACCGGAACAGCAGAAAATTATAATAAACCCCTGAAAGAAAGAGTATAATGCAAATAGAAAGTAATTTCCTGGTAAAGTCGTTCAATGACATAAAATAACAATAAAGAGAGAGAATAACAAAAAAGAGTCATAATAGTGTCAAATAGTCAACTTGTTTGACGTTAATACAACCTTTATATTCTTCCGTCACTTTCTTCCTTCGACGAGATAATAGGCGTAGATTTGCTAAAGCAGAAAAACGCTACATTAAATTTAAGAAATAGGAAAATAATGACCGACACCGGATCGGAAAAAATTTATTTTTTTAAAGTATGGTAAAGTAAATGAAGTATACAGATAGAGATTAAGTAGATAATAAGTAGAGATAGGGCTATTTGATAAAATTTAAATTTTTGATAATAATAGAGATAGAGATTAAGTAGATAATCTCTACTTATTATCTTAGAACAAGATTATTGCAAAGCGTAATTTTGTGGATATAATATAGACATTTTTTCATCAGACATGAAATACTTTCTCACTTGTTTAGACAAATTCTCAAAACTGAAAATTGAGTTGAAATTAATAATTTTCAAAACAAAAGAAATAAATGTATTGCGATGATGAGACACCCTTCTGCTCTAAAATGATACCATCATTATTGACAGAACGGTTTGACAACCGTATAGTAACTCCACCATAGCTCATACAAGGGCAAGTTGAACGTCTCCATAGTATGCTATTGGAAATTGCAAGTTACCTAAAACTGGGAGGGGAAATAAGTCAAACAACTAACCTCATATTACTGGCTGCAAAAGAATATAATAGAACGATAGAACTCCATACGGCTGAAATGAAATAATCAGTGAAATATCAATAGATCCAGCTGGAGAAGAACTACCCTTCTGGGAAAATATACTGTTTGACGTTGAAGTACGCGTGCGGGTAAAGACAAACAGAAGACTCAGTAACAAATGATCGCTTCTATATGTCGAAGAAAGCGTAGGGCAGATTTGGAAAGTACGGTTCACATTAAAGAGAGGGTGGCCCTTAAAGTCCATTGCAAACGTTTACGAAAATATTTGTTTAACATAAGGTTAGGAAATTTAGTATTATTTCATTTGTTATATTATAAACAATTTATTGAAGTTAATCACATGGCCTCGAAGCACAAATGATACTTTGAATGGGGTAAATGCATTATATTTCACCGTAGCGTATACTGGGATGGATTCATAAAGCCTTTTTCTAATTTCAGTGATTCAGAATTTTTCAAAAAATTTTATTGTGTTTTAATATTTTGTTTTTACATTTACATTGGTTATGGGTTTATGAAATATATAAAGAGTTTAATTTTATATCTAAGAAACATAACATTTTCAGTTTTTTTTTAATGTTTTACTCAAAGTGTCAAATTATTCGGTCCTATCATAAGGTTTAATTGCAATAATTCATTGCTTAGGCAATGGAGTGAAACTATAAAAATATGTCTGAACGCCTATCTGAAAATAAAATACATCGGTTGTCAGAGAGTTCGGTCTGAAAAGGCAGACTGTATTTTTGAATTTTTAAATCTAAAAAAAATTAATGAACGGCTTCTCAAGTCCCATCCGCCTTTTTTTTGCTTTCAAGGAGTACAGACATGTTTTTTAATTCGCTCCGTGAATGCTGCTCAGTACTAAAAAAAATCAAAAAAACAAAACTTCGCAAGTGGAATAAATAAACATAACATAAGGTCGTGGAAAACCAACACAAAACAGTCTTCAAACAATAATAATAAACAACACAAACAAATAATAAGTGAACCAAAAAACATAAAAAAGAAAACAATAACCATTATGACTGCTAACCATTATGACATTTGCCGAGCCAGCGCAAAATAAATAAATGGTGAAGGGAAGAATTTTCACATAATGCCCTTGAAAAAGGCACTGCATTTGAAATAGACTTTGCTCTAATAATAGGCTTAGCCATGTGATTACTTAGCTTGATCTAAGTTTATAACAGTTTAAATGTATTATGCACACACTTAAAGAGGCATTTTAGTTCAAGCTACAAATACCACCGGAGTTGAATGGGTAACTCAACTGGAAGTAGCGTTCAGTGTGGAGTTGCATTGCAACCGGGTGTCGGACCCAAAGTACGGCAGAGGTCTTAGATAGGCCTCGAGCCCTACCAAGGTGGTTATTGTGCCCATTCCACAATGCCGATCAGTACCGTTGGTTTTAGCAAAAAGCTATTAGTAACGGGGCACTGATCAACGCATCATATTGATTCGTTGTGTTTTAGAACGCCGTGGAGTGAGACTGTAAAACGGCAGGTACCCACGTAAAGCACATCGTTCATTGTGTAAGGAGATGCTACGAACACCCGCAATATTTCGGAAATGTGAAATTTCAGAAATATAGAAAGAGAAAGAGAGAAATATATTTCAGATAGTATTGACGTCTTTGCGCGAAACGATTTCAAAAGTAATGATACAAGACAACAAGTCTGAATTCTTCCGAATTCAGTCTGGAATAAGATAAGGAGATACGTTAAAAACCACAATATTCAACCTATTGCTGTGCTGCACCCTTGATGAAGTGAAGCAAAAAGAACTGGATACGTATTAAACAGAATCCTTCAAATATTCGCATACTCGGATGACATCGCAATCGAAATCGCTGATATTGAAAGAGCAGCTGGCCAAATTGGTTTCAAAATCAATGAAGATGAAACGAAATGATAATGAAATATACGATGATGTCCAGAAAAAATTAGCTAGTATTAAAATTACAAATAAATCAATACTCACTTGAAAATGTGAAGGTATTCACCTGCTTAGGGTTTAAACTCAGTAGCAATATCTCAACAAACCTTACTACCAATGAGAGAATACAAGCGGAAATAGGTCATACACGACACTAATCAAAGGCCGACTTCGAAAACGTCTATTGAAATGCATATAAACAAAATATCAAGTTCCGTAATGCATCCGAAATATTTCTGACATTGCACAAACTCAGATTGGTAAACTTTCATATTAATTTATACGAAATATACATTAATTTCAGTGATTCTGGCAAAAAGGTTCTTATGAAGGCAAGAATATTAAATATTTTCTTATATATTTGAATGGTGTTTATACTTCTATTTTCGGTGAAACTTAAGAAATCGTTGTATTAAAAATTAAACTCTTGGCTTTAATTCCGTTTTTTTTCTTTAAACGCTCACAAAATACAAAACAGCTTATAGCGAAAGTAAACTTTGCAGTAAAAATATTCTACTACTTCAAATTATACACGTATTGTTTTGCAATGTTGTTTGACGTTGCATAACGATGATGTATAAATACTGTCAAACTGTATCTTTACTTTGCATGGTAGTACTTCCAAGTCAGCTTATATGGGCTTCGAAATAAACGGTGCGTGTCAAAAAATATGTGTTTAATTTTTATTTATTCATTCGTTGGCATGTTGGAATTAATTTACAATTAATAAAACAAAAAAACTATTTATAACAGATTCAATAAAATTAAAAATATAAACCGAATTTTTTGGAAAATAAATGTGCACAACAAATTGCACAACATGACCACTGAAACAGATTATTGAAGTTTTTTTTTTTTGTGTAAACGGAGAATATTTAAAATTCGCGATTTAAAAAATGTTGTGTTTCTTGAAGTAAATACTGAAAGAAAAAAAAAGAAAACGATTACCAATTGCCAAAGCCAAACCCATTTTTATGTTTCGTCTTTGTTTTTTTGTAAAATATTTTCTATGATTGATGTATTAATATGATAAACCAATATTGATATAGTAACCATGGCTAGTAGTGCTGCCAATTGACTCTGGGGTGTAAAGAAACTTCGAAAATGAAATTTTTGATTTTTGCATAAAAGTAGAAACCACGAATGTGAAAAATAGGAAGATTGTAATTACATTTGGAATGATTTTTCTGACGACAATTTGATAGAGTTCTAAGCAAAAATTGAAGTAATTATATGCTTCCCGCAAAAATTTAATACTTATTACAAGTCATAATAAAATTTTACATAATAAATAATAATAATAATTTCATAATAAAATTACTAAACCAAACTAAAGGAAGAAAAGCTCTTTACAGAATGGAAGTTAAAAGGAATCATTGCATATATTAGGCCATTGTTTATATTATTAATATATAAATTTTAAGTATAGAACAATTTAATTAAAAGAAGATAAAGAAAATATAAAATAATTTATTTGGCTACGGTTAGCCGAAATATGTTTTATATTTTTATTGTGAGCCAACACCAATATTCGTTAACGGAATCAATTTACAAATTCAATGGAGCAAGTTTTTCTTATCAATTCAAATTTATTTTAAAGATTTTGCCTAATCAGAAATGCCGGGTATTTTCTTGCACTATATCATATTTTAATAATCAGCAAATAATGTAATATATAATGTTAGAGATTTACAACATCAACATTTATAGTTTTGCGTATAAAAGTAAGAATATCAGCAGACTCTTCTATCCTCTTAGAAGTCGGTTTACCAGCACCATGACCAGCTTTACTATAGACACGTAAAATAATTGGATTTTCTTGAACAGAATCTCGTACTGCATCCTGTAGAGATGCTGCAAATTTTAATGAATGCAATGGGCTAACACGGTCATCGTGATCAGCTGTTAGAATTAAAGTAGAAGGATATTCTTCACACTTTTTTTTTGGAACGTGAATATTGTGCAGAGGTGAATATTTCAACAAATTTTCAAAATGTTCCTTTTCATTAGGGTTTCCATAATCGGAGCACCAAGCATGCCCAATAGTGAATTTATGGAAACGTAACATATCCATGACACTGTTAAGAACAAAATTTTATTTTTATTTCAGCTCAGCTTTCTTAAACTATTATCTTACCCAACTTGGGCGACGGCTGCGCCAAAAAGATCGGGACGTTGATTAATGCAAGCTGCAACTAACAGTCCACCATTTGATCCTCCCTGTATCACAAGACGATCTTTAGTTGTATAATTATTTCTAATTAAATATTCGGCAGATTTCTGAAAGTCATCAAAAACATTTTGTTTGTTCAAAAGTCTGCCTGCGTTGTGCCATTTTTCGCCGTATTCACCTCCTCCACGTAGATTTGGGTATGCTAATATGCCATCGAATGTATTCATGAACATTAATCCTGTGGCAGAAAACGATGGTTGCAGGCTTATATTAAAGCCACCATAACCATAAAGGAGACATGGTTGAGGCGATATAATTTCTTTCTTTTTATGTATTATAAACATAGGTATTTTTGTTCCATCTTTACTATTATAGAATATTTGTTTTATTTCATAGTCATATTGACTGAACCCATCCAGTTGTAGTTTGCTTTCGCGGAATATTTGTATTTGTTTATTTGGTGAGCCGAAATCGTACTGATAAATAGTCCCAGGATTCAAAAATGATGAGAAATTAAAGAAAATTTCAGAATATTTTTTCTTGCCAGATACCGCTACAACAGTTCCAATATCCAAAGGAAATTTTTTAACTAACTTTCCAGTCTTAATAAAATTTGCTTGAAGGACACTCTATAAAATAAGAATTCATGATTAAAGAAAAGCATTCAAATTAAATTAATTCACGTTTAAAAGAAATTACACAACATAAATTTATCATTTAACTAATGTTTGAGTTGGTAATGTCTAATTTAAAACTGTGTATAAATACTTAAAAGTTGAAGGCGACCATATGTATGTACTGGTAAGTACTTTCTTAAAATTTTAGCACCAAACCACATATATAACAGAAAACATGTTTTCTTACTGCCATTAATAGTTAAAAAAAAATAATAGAAAAGTGATAAAACGCTTAAAATTAGGTACATGGGAGATATACCAAGGTAGGCAAAGTCTTTATACAGGAATAATGGAAATCTGTATATACATAATAGTATATGGGCGCTATGCGCAAAAGGTCGATCGATTTCACCTATTTTCGTTACCAAACTATATTATGTCCAAGATTAAACGTTAGCAAAAAGTTCTCACATATTGACGATATATACGGTATTGAGTTAAAAAGAGTAACGCAAATCATCATATTAGGCGTATTGCAACACCATGATGAAGAAAATATGTTTACCTACTTTCACCAAGATATCCTTGAAATTATAGGATATTTTCGGTATAAACTCAGCCATAGGCACGGAAGTCTTCATATCCGCTATCTGGAGGCTTAAAACGGTATGGTTGTGGTTCGATTTTGCTCATTTCTGTAATATAAGGATCTCAAGGGACAGCGGGACCACAATCACTCGAATTTTTACTCAAGTTATCGCTTGCGCGACAATCAGACAGTCCGACGGTTAGACATTTGAAAATGAAATCGATTTATCATCCTGACTATTTTGATATATATATATGTAATAAAAAAAAGAAAAAGGCTTTGCAGATCACATTGAAAAGCTATTCCAATCTAACTGCACAAATAACAAATTTACGCAGCCAATTTAGCCCAAAATCGCTAATTATTTAGTCTTGCCTACGAAGACTTCAACCTTTAAAATTATGTTCATAAGAGAGCTTTAGCCCAATAAAGTTGGGATAATATTACAACAAAAATGTTAATAAAGTTACCAAATATTGATGTACGAGTGCTCTCCTTGCTCAGTTTCGGATACTATACAAGATTATAGAAAAAGTCGAAGTTCATCATGATAGATAAGCTTGTGAAAAAAGAAATGTTACTATCAAACATCCTCCTTTCCTTCATGATTAAAAAATTTTTATCAGAACTCTTACAAAACAGTGCGTCACGCGAATATGCATCATGATTTATGCATGAAAGAGTAACGGTGGTAACTTTTTGTTTTATGTGTCAGAGGATATCGGAACCCAAATAATATTATACATAAATTTTAATACAATACATAATACATTTAATAATACATAAATTTATTGCAAACTAATAGAATTTATATCAAAAAGTTGTTGATTTCCAAAAGTGACATTAAAAATTTACATACACTTAAAAACTGTTAAAAATGCATTGTGTTTTCTGGAGTGGACGTCAAGAAGGGTTTTACACAACATCCAAAAAGTGTTGCGTTTGAAATCATAAATATCGATCAGTTTGGTTCTTTAGATAACATTTTAACATATTCTAATTATAACTGATGCGTTTACGAAATTTGTTAGAGGATATTCCACTGAAACTACAAGCAGTAAGGAAATAATTCAAGTCAAAAGGACTACTTCAGAGAGACAAAGTTATTGAAAGTGTGTTGTTTCTAATAGGTGAAGGTTTTACTTCCGATGTGTTTAAGCATATTCTAGAAGATAGAAATGTTCCTCATATAGAAACAGGTTTCCCTCAAGCAAATGGTAGAGTTGGAGAGAGTAAATTGAGGCTTGAGACAGATGATTTCAAAACTGATAGATGTAGAAAACGAAGTCCATTCAGAGACAAATGAAAGTGGAACACTCTTCGAACAACACAATACACAGTAAGGTAAGCGAACATCCTAGTGGGATGTTATTGGGTGTTGAACAAAGAAGTGAACTTACCGACTCTCTACCAGATCATTTAGCAAAAGTAAGTTATTCGTTAGGAAATGTTAGTTTAAGAATTATTGAAATAAATTCAACTCGGTGTCTGGAACACTTCCAAATTATAATAAAAGCCAAAAATGTAGTAGAAAAGAACCAAATAAGTATGTAACTCGTGATTGCCTGGTTGTAAAAAATGTTGACTGCCATGTAAGTGAAGTGAATCTATAAAACGAATTCCAGATTATAAAGCTCCATATCATGTTGAGAAAGTTTCGCGTAATGATCGCTCTCTACTTACAGGTGTTGAGTGATTTTGGTAGTCACCCGACCGAATTGTAGCAATAATAGTCTTATTCTAACATAGGCGTATAATGAGTAGGTCCACAGCCGTACAACAATTCTTTCGTTGGAAAGTAAAAACAATTGCACACCAATCCACGTAGACCAGCAGGGAGCGACTTCTCTTTATTGATAGAGTTAGCTTCAAGTTTAGTTTCTAATTAGAACAGCCAACGCTCACCAACTTATTAATTAATAACAAACAATTAATTTTGTTAGTACATCTCTTGGCGCCCAACGGAAGAAGTAACTGTAAAACAAACATTTTGTGAAGAGTTAAAAAAGTAAATTAAAGCCGAATTCACTGCTAAAAAGAAAAAAATAATTGTAAAACAAACTTTTTGTGAATTGTGGAAAAAATTAATTAAAGCCAAAAATAAATGTCATCCGTGGCTGAGAAGCCACGAATTACAATCAACTAGCAGCTAGTTGATTTTGGTTACTTAAATAATAGTGATAATAATGTAAGTAGAATGACAAAAAATTTTTTAAAATCTATGTACTGCTTCACAAAATTTTTATCAGTTTATGGGTAATCACGATCTGAATAGGCTTTCCAAGCGCCCTAACAAAGTGGAAATTGATAGAAAAAAGTGCAACAGAAGGAATAATCAGAAAAGTTATAGAATAGGGAACGAAAACAAACTGACATTAGAACTGGAAAAAATAAGTAAAACAAAAGCTTTAATTAAGACTGTTGTGAGTTCAGCGCTGGCAATACAAATTTCAGAAAATTTCGAGCTAAAAATAAACTATTAAAGAGTGCCTGAAAGAGGATACAATCAGCACGCCTGAGATAGAGGCATTTAGTGAAAGAAAAATATTACCGATGAGACGGCGCTACGAGTCTCTGAACACAATTATAAGGATGTTTGAAGGAAAACAAGAAAGTTAAATCTCATGGCGCCACACATCGCCTTAAAAATTTTTGAAAGCTATGAGGGAAGCAGGAGGCATATCGGGTTGTTGTTATCATTATACACAAAATGGAGGGGTCAGTCAAAATGGTACTGCCATCTTTCGATGCAGTTTTAAACTTTAAAGCGAGAATCTTGATTTTACCTATTTCTCCTAAAATACATCAATGACGTATGGCAAAACGATAATAACGTCTCCTAATGAAAATTATAAAATGGACACCTAGCAGGTATTCAAATTAGGAACCAAAAAACCACTTTGCGGTATGATATTATCAACTCGGTCAAACGACTTACTAGGTCAGTCCAATTTTGCAAAGTTTGGAGGACAAAACTCAAAAACAAGAATTCAATAAACAGCAGTTTACAGATAGAAGGGACTGTGGAAGAAGTCTGGTGAATGATGCGTATCAGGTAAAGAATCCCTATTTCAGTAGACTACAGAGTTTCCCTTACAAATTTCCTTCACGTGTTGATGTGAATTGTAGTTTTTCGTGAAATCTAGACCAACATCCTCAAAATCAAGTATACGACAAACAATAAAAATATCGAACAATGAATCAACAGGATTCACGGCGCTAAAACATTAAATAATTAACTAATACCTAAACCTAAAAACCTAACTTTGAAAAGTCCATTGTAGGGAGAACAATAAAACTATCAATACCGGAACAGCAGAAAATTATAATAAACCCCTGAAAGAAAGAGTATAATGCAAATAGAAAGTAATTTCCTGGTAAAGTCGTTCAATGACATAAAATAACAATAAAGAGAGAGAATAACAAAAAAGAGTCATAATAGTGTCAAATAGTCAACTTGTTTGACGTTAATACAACCTTTATATTCTTCCGTCACTTTCTTCCTTCGACGAGATAATAGGCGTAGATTTGCTAAAGCAGAAAAACGCTACATTAAATTTAAGAAATAGGAAAATAATGACCGACACCGGATCGGAAAAAATTTATTTTTTTAAAGTATGGTAAAGTAAATGAAGTATACAGATAGAGATTAAGTAGATAATAAGTAGAGATAGGGCTATTTGATAAAATTTAAATTTTTGATAATAATAGAGATAGAGATTAAGTAGATAATCTCTACTTATTATCTTAGAACAAGATTATTGCAAAGCGTAATTTTGTGGATATAATATAGACATTTTTTCATCAGACATGAAATACTTTCTCACTTGTTTAGACAAATTCTCAAAACTGAAAATTGAGTTGAAATTAATAATTTTCAAAACAAAAGAAATAAATGTATTGCGATGATGAGACACCCTTCTGCTCTGAAATGATACCATCATTATTGACAGAACGGTTTGACAACCGTATAGTAACTCCACCATAGCTCATACAAGGGCAAGTTGAACGTCTCCATAGTATGCTATTGGAAATTGCAAGTTACCTAAAACTGGGAGGGGAAATAAGTCAAACAACTAACCTCATATTACTGGCTGCAAAAGAATATAATAGAACGATAGAACTCCATACGGCTGAAATGAAATAATCAGTGAAATATCAATAGATCCAGCTGGAGAAGAACTACCCTTCTGGGAAAATATACTGTTTGACGTTGAAGTACGCGTGCGGGTAAAGACAAACAGAAGACTCAGTAACAAATGATCGCTTCTATATGTCGAAGAAAGCGTAGGGCAGATTTGGAAAGTACGGTTCACATTAAAGAGAGGGTGGCCCTTAAAGTCCATTGCAAACGTTTACGAAAATATTTGTTTAACATAAGGTTAGGAAATTTAGTATTATTTCATTTGTTATATTATAAACAATTTATTGAAGTTAATCACATGGCCTCGAAGCACAAATGATACTTTGAATGGGGTAAATGCATTATATTTCACCGTAGCGTATACTGGGATGGATTCATAAAGCCTTTTTCTAATTTCAGTGATTCAGAATTTTTCAAAAAATTTTATTGTGTTTTAATATTTTGTTTTTACATTTACATTGGTTATGGGTTTATGAAATATATAAAGAGTTTAATTTTATATCTAAGAAACATAACATTTTCAGTTTTTTTTTAATGTTTTACTCAAAGTGTCAAATTATTCGGTCCTATCATAAGGTTTAATTGCAATAATTCATTGCTTAGGCAATGGAGTGAAACTATAAAAATATGTCTGAACGCCTATCTGAAAATAAAATACATCGGTTGTCAGAGAGTCCGGTCTGAAAAGGCAGACTGTATTTTTTAATTTTTAAATCTAAAAAAAATTAATGAACGGCTTCTCAAGTCCCATCCGCCTTTTTTTTGCTTTCAAGGAGTACAGACATGTTTTTTAATTCGCTCCGTGAATGCTGCTCAGTACTAAAAAAAATCAAAAAAACAAAACTTCGCAAGTGGAATAAATAAACATAACATAAGGTCGTGGAAAACCAACACAAAACAGTCTTCAAACAATAATAATAAACAACACAAACAAATAATAAGTGAACCAAAAAACATAAAAAAGAAAACAATAACCATTATGACTGCTAACCATTATGACATTTGCCGAGCCAGCGCAAAATAAATAAATGGTGAAGGGAAGAATTTTCACATAATGCCCTTGAAAAAGGCACTGCATTTGAAATAGACTTTGCTCTAATAATAGGCTTAGCCATGTGATTACTTAGCTTGATCTAAGTTTATAACAGTTTAAATGTATTATGCACACACTTAAAGAGGCATTTTAGTTCAAGCTACAAATACCACCGGAGTTGAATGGGTAACTCAACTGGAAGTAGCGTTCAGTGTGGAGTTGCATTGCAACCGGGTGTCGGACCCAAAGTACGGCAGAGGTCTTAGATAGGCCTCGAGCCCTACCAAGGTGGTTATTGTGCCCATTCCACAATGCCGATCAGTACCGTTGGTTTTAGCAAAAAGCTATTAGTAACGGGGCACTGATCAACGCATCATATTGATTCGTTGTGTTTTAGAACGCCGTGGAGTGAGACTGTAAAACGGCAGGTACCCACGTAAAGCACATCGTTCATTGTGTAAGGAGATGCTACGAACACCCGCAATATTTCGGAAATGTGAAATTTCAGAAATATAGAAAGAGAAAGAGAGAAATATATTTCAGATAGTATTGACGTCTTTGCGCGAAACGATTTCAAAAGTAATGATACAAGACAACAAGTCTGAATTCTTCCGAATTCAGTCTGGAATAAGATAAGGAGATACGTTAAAAACCACAATATTCAACCTATTGCTGTGCTGCACCCTTGATGAAGTGAAGCAAAAAGAACTGGATACGTATTAAACAGAATCCTTCAAATATTCGCATACTCGGATGACATCGCAATCGAAATCGCTGATATTGAAAGAGCAGCTGGCCAAATTGGTTTCAAAATCAATGAAGATGAAACGAAATGATAATGAAATATACGATGATGTCCAGAAAAAATTAGCTAGTATTAAAATTACAAATAAATCAATACTCACTTGAAAATGTGAAGGTATTCACCTGCTTAGGGTTTAAACTCAGTAGCAATATCTCAACAAACCTTACTACCAATGAGAGAATACAAGCGGAAATAGGTCATACACGACACTAATCAAAGGCCGACTTCGAAAACGTCTATTGAAATGCATATAAACAAAATATCAAGTTCCGTAATGCATCCGAAATATTTCTGACATTGCACAAACTCAGATTGGTAAACTTTCATATTAATTTATACGAAATATACATTAATTTCAGTGATTCTGGCAAAAAGGTTCTTATGAAGGCAAGAATATTAAATATTTTCTTATATATTTGAATGGTGTTTATACTTCTATTTTCGGTGAAACTTAAGAAATCGTTGTATTAAAAATTAAACTCTTGGCTTTAATTCCGTTTTTTTTCTTTAAACGCTCACAAAATACAAAACAGCTTATAGCGAAAGTAAACTTTGCAGTAAAAATATTCTACTACTTCAAATTATACACGTATTGTTTTGCAATGTTGTTTGACGTTGCATAACGATGATGTATAAATACTGTCAAACTGTATCTTTACTTTGCATGGTAGTACTTCCAAGTCAGCTTATATGGGCTTCGAAATAAACGGTGCGTGTCAAAAAATATGTGTTTAATTTTTATTTATTCATTCGTTGGCATGTTGGAATTAATTTACAATTAATAAAACAAAAAAACTATTTATAACAGATTCAATAAAATTAAAAATATAAACCGAATTTTTTGGAAAATAAATGTGCACAACAAATTGCACAACATGACCACTGAAACAGATTATTGAAGTTTTTTTTTTTTGTGTAAACGGAGAATATTTAAAATTCGCGATTTAAAAAATATTGTGTTTCTTGAAGTAAATACTGAAAGAAAAAAAAGAAAACGATTACCAATTGCCAAAGCCAAACCCATTTTTATGTTTCGTCTTTGTTTTTTTGTAAAATATTTTCTATGATTGATGTATTAATATGATAAACCAATATTGATATAGTAACCATGGCTAGTAGTGCTGCCAATTGACTCTGGGGTGTAAAGAAACTTCGAAAATGAAATTTTTGATTTTTGCATAAAAGTAGAAACCACGAATGTGAAAAATAGGAAGATTGTAATTACATTTGGAATGATTTTTCTGACGACAATTTGATAGAGTTCTAAGCAAAAATTGAAGTAATTATATGCTTCCCGCAAAAATTTAATACTTATTACAAGTCATAATAAAATTTTACATAATAAATAATAATAATAATTTCATAATAAAATTACTAAACCAAACTAAAGGAAGAAAAGCTCTTTACAGAATGGAAGTTAAAAGGAATCATTGCATATATTAGGCCATTGTTTATATTATTAATATATAAATTTTAAGTATAGAACAATTTAATTAAAAGAAGATAAAGAAAATATAAAATAATTTATTTGGCTACGGTTAGCCGAAATATGTTTTATATTTTTATTGTGAGCCAACACCAATATTCGTTAACGGAATCAATTTACAAATTCAATGGAGCAAGTTTTTCTTATCAATTCAAATTTATTTTAAAGATTTTGCCTAATCAGAAATGCCGGGTATTTTCTTGCACTATATCATATTTTAATAATCAGCAAATAATGTAATATATAATGTTAGAGATTTACAACATCAACATTTATAGTTTTGCGTATAAAAGTAAGAATATCAGCAGACTCTTCTATCCTCTTAGAAGTCGGTTTACCAGCACCATGACCAGCTTTACTATAGACACGTAAAATAATTGGATTTTCTTGAACAGAATCTCGTACTGCATCCTGTAGAGATGCTGCAAATTTTAATGAATGCAATGGGCTAACACGGTCATCGTGATCAGCTGTTAGAATTAAAGTAGAAGGATATTCTTCACACTTTTTTTTTGGAACGTGAATATTGTGCAGAGGTGAATATTTCAACAAATTTTCAAAATGTTCCTTTTCATTAGGGTTTCCATAATCGGAGCACCAAGCATGCCCAATAGTGAATTTATGGAAACGTAACATATCCATGACACTGTTAAGAACAAAATTTTATTTTTATTTCAGCTCAGCTTTCTTAAACTATTATCTTACCCAACTTGGGCGACGGCTGCGCCAAAAAGATCGGGACGTTGATTAATGCAAGCTGCAACTAACAGTCCACCATTTGATCCTCCCTGTATCACAAGACGATCTTTAGTTGTATAATTATTTCTAATTAAATATTCGGCAGATTTCTGAAAGTCATCAAAAACATTTTGTTTGTTCAAAAGTCTGCCTGCGTTGTGCCATTTTTCGCCGTATTCACCTCCTCCACGTAGATTTGGGTATGCTAATATGCCATCGAATGTATTCATGAACATTAATCCTGTGGCAGAAAACGATGGTTGCAGGCTTATATTAAAGCCACCATAACCATAAAGGAGACATGGTTGAGGCGATATAATTTCTTTCTTTTTATGTATTATAAACATAGGTATTTTTGTTCCATCTTTACTATTATAGAATATTTGTTTTATTTCATAGTCATATTGACTGAACCCATCCAGTTGTAGTTTGCTTTCGCGGAATATTTGTATTTGTTTATTTGGTGAGCCGAAATCGTACTGATAAATAGTCCCAGGATTCAAAAATGATGAGAAATTAAAGAAAATTTCAGAATATTTTTTCTTGCCAGATACCGCTACAACAGTTCCAATATCCAAAGGAAATTTTTTAACTAACTTTCCAGTCTTAATAAAATTTGCTTGAAGGACACTCTATAAAATAAGAATTCATGATTAAAGAAAAGCATTCAAATTAAATTAATTCACGTTTAAAAGAAATTACACAACATAAATTTATCATTTAACTAATGTTTGAGTTGGTAATGTCTAATTTAAAACTGTGTATAAATACTTAAAAGTTGAAGGCGACCATATGTATGTACTGGTAAGTACTTTCTTAAAATTTTAGCACCAAACCACATATATAACAGAAAACATGTTTTCTTACTGCCATTAATAGTTAAAAAAAAATAATAGAAAAGTGATAAAACGCTTAAAATTAGGTACATGGGAGATATACCAAGGTAGGCAAAGTCTTTATACAGGAATAATGGAAATCTGTATATACATAATAGTATATGGGCGCTATGCGCAAAAGGTCGATCGATTTCACCTATTTTCGTTACCAAACTATATTATGTCCAAGATTAAACGTTAGCAAAAAGTTCTCACATATTGACGATATATACGGTATTAAGTTAAAAAGAGTAACGCAAATCATCATATTAGGCGTATTGCAACACCATGATGAAGAAAATATGTTTACCTACTTTCACCAAGATATCCTTGAAATTATAGGATATTTTCGGTATAAACTCAGCCATAGGCACGGAAGTCTTCATATCCGCTATCTGGAGGCTTAAAACGGTATGGTTGTGGTTCGATTTTGCTCATTTCTGTAATATAAGGATCTCAAGGGACAGCGGGACCACAATCACTCGAATTTTTACTCAAGTTATCGCTTGCGCGACAATCAGACAGTCCGACGGTTAGACATTTGAAAATGAAATCGATTTATCATCCTGACTATTTTGATATATATATATGTAATAAAAAAAAGAAAAAGGCTTTGCAGATCACATTGAAAAGCTATTCCAATCTAACTGCACAAATAACAAATTTACGCAGCCAATTTAGCCCAAAATCGCTAATTATTTAGTCTTGCCTACGAAGACTTCAACCTTTAAAATTATGTTCATAAGAGAGCTTTAGCCCAATAAAGTTGGGATAATATTACAACAAAAATGTTAATAAAGTTACCAAATATTGATGTACGAGTGCTCTCCTTGCTCAGTTTCGGATACTATACAAGATTATAGAAAAAGTCGAAGTTCATCATGATAGATAAGCTTGTGAAAAAAGAAATGTTACTATCAAACATCCTCCTTTCCTTCATGATTAAAAAATTTTTATCAGAACTCTTACAAAACAGTGCGTCACGCGAATATGCATCATGATTTATGCATGAAAGAGTAACGGTGGTAACTTTTTGTTTTATGTGTCAGAGGATATCGGAACCCAAATAATATTATACATAAATTTTAATACAATACATAATACATTTAATAATACATAAATTTATTGCAAACTAATAGAATTTATATCAAAAAGTTGTTGATTTCCAAAAGTGACATTAAAAATTTACATACACTTAAAAACTGTTAAAAATGCATTGTGTTTTCTGGAGTGGACGTCAAGAAGGGTTTTACACAACATCCAAAAAGTGTTGCGTTTGAAATCATAAATATCGATCAGTTTGGTTCTTTAGATAACATTTTAACATATTCTAATTATAACTGATGCGTTTACGAAATTTGTTAGAGGATATTCCACTGAAACTACAAGCAGTAAGGAAATAATTCAAGTCAAAAGGACTACTTCAGAGAGACAAAGTTATTGAAAGTGTGTTGTTTCTAATAGGTGAAGGTTTTACTTCCGATGTGTTTAAGCATATTCTAGAAGATAGAAATGTTCCTCATATAGAAACAGGTTTCCCTCAAGCAAATGGTAGAGTTGGAGAGAGTAAATTGAGGCTTGAGACAGATGATTTCAAAACTGATAGATGTAGAAAACGAAGTCCATTCAGAGACAAATGAAAGTGGAACACTCTTCGAACAACACAATACACAGTAAGGTAAGCGAACATCCTAGTGGGATGTTATTGGGTGTTGAACAAAGAAGTGAACTTACCGACTCTCTACCAGATCATTTAGCAAAAGTAAGTTATTCGTTAGGAAATGTTAGTTTAAGAATTATTGAAATAAATTCAACTCGGTGTCTGGAACACTTCCAAATTATAATAAAAGCCAAAAATGTAGTAGAAAAGAACCAAATAAGTATGTAACTCGTGATTGCCTGGTTGTAAAAAATGTTGACTGCCATGTAAGTGAAGTGAATCTATAAAACGAATTCCAGATTATAAAGCTCCATATCATGTTGAGAAAGTTTCGCGTAATGATCGCTCTCTACTTACAGGTGTTGAGTGATTTTGGTAGTCACCCGACCGAATTGTAGCAATAATAGTCTTATTCTAACATAGGCGTATAATGAGTAGGTCCACAGCCGTACAACAATTCTTTCGTTGGAAAGTAAAAACAATTGCACACCAATCCACGTAGACCAGCAGGGAGCGACTTCTCTTTATTGATAGAGTTAGCTTCAAGTTTAGTTTCTAATTAGAACAGCCAACGCTCACCAACTTATTAATTAATAACAAACAATTAATTTTGTTAGTACATCTCTTGGCGCCCAACGGAAGAAGTAACTGTAAAACAAACATTTTGTGAAGAGTTAAAAAAGTAAATTAAAGCCGAATTCACTGCTAAAAAGAAAAAAATAATTGTAAAACAAACTTTTTGTGAATTGTGGAAAAAATTAATTAAAGCCAAAAATAAATGTCATCCGTGGCTGAGAAGCCACGAATTACAATCAACTAGCAGCTAGTTGATTTTGGTTACTTAAATAATAGTGATAATAATGTAAGTAGAATGACAAAAAATTTTTTAAAATCTATGTACTGCTTCACAAAATTTTTATCAGTTTATGGGTAATCACGATCTGAATAGGCTTTCCAAGCGCCCTAACAAAGTGGAAATTGATAGAAAAAAGTGCAACAGAAGGAATAATCAGAAAAGTTATAGAATAGGGAACGAAAACAAACTGACATTAGAACTGGAAAAAATAAGTAAAACAAAAGCTTTAATTAAGACTGTTGTGAGTTCAGCGCTGGCAATACAAATTTCAGAAAATTTCGAGCTAAAAATAAACTATTAAAGAGTGCCTGAAAGAGGATACAATCAGCACGCCTGAGATAGAGGCATTTAGTGAAAGAAAAATATTACCGATGAGACGGCGCTACGAGTCTCTGAACACAATTATAAGGATGTTTGAAGGAAAACAAGAAAGTTAAATCTCATGGCGCCACACATCGCCTTAAAAATTTTTGAAAGCTATGAGGGAAGCAGGAGGCATATCGGGTTGTTGTTATCATTATACACAAAATGGAGGGGTCAGTCAAAATGGTACTGCCATCTTTCGATGCAGTTTTAAACTTTAAAGCGAGAATCTTGATTTTACCTATTTCTCCTAAAATACATCAATGACGTATGGCAAAACGATAATAACGTCTCCTAATGAAAATTATAAAATGGACACCTAGCAGGTATTCAAATTAGGAACCAAAAAACCACTTTGCGGTATGATATTATCAACTCGGTCAAACGACTTACTAGGTCAGTCCAATTTTGCAAAGTTTGGAGGACAAAACTCAAAAACAAGAATTCAATAAACAGCAGTTTACAGATAGAAGGGACTGTGGAAGAAGTCTGGTGAATGATGCGTATCAGGTAAAGAATCCCTATTTCAGTACACTACAGAGTTTCCCTTACAAATTTCCTTCACGTGTTGATGTGAATTGTAGTTTTTCGTGAAATCTAGACCAACATCCTCAAAATCAAGTATACGACAAACAATAAAAATATCGAACAATGAATCAACAGGATTCACGGCGCTAAAACATTAAATAATTAACTAATACCTAAACCTAAAAACCTAACTTTGAAAAGTCCATTGTAGGGAGAACAATAAAACTATCAATACCGGAACAGCAGAAAATTATAATAAACCCCTGAAAGAAAGAGTATAATGCAAATAGAAAGTAATTTCCTGGTAAAGTCGTTCAATGACATAAAATAACAATAAAGAGAGAGAATAACAAAAAAGAGTCATAATAGTGTCAAATAGTCAACTTGTTTGACGTTAATACAACCTTTATATTCTTCCGTCACTTTCTTCCTTCGACGAGATAATAGGCGTAGATTTGCTAAAGCAGAAAAACGCTACATTAAATTTAAAAAATAGGAAAATAATGACCGACACCGGATCGGAAAAAATTTATTTTTTTAAAGTATGGTAAAGTAAATGAAGTATACAGATAGAGATTAAGTAGATAATAAGTAGAGATAGGGCTATTTGATAAAATTAAAATTTTTGATAATAATAGAGATAGAGATTAAGTAGATAATCTCTACTTATTATCTTAGAACAAGATTATTGCAAAGCGTAATTTTTGTGGATATAATATAGACATTTTTTCATCAGACATGAAATACTTTCTCACTTGTTTAGACAAATTCTCAAAACTGAAAATTGAGTTGAAATTAATAATTTTCAAAACAAAAGAAATAAATGTATTGCGATGATGAGACACCCTTCTGCTCTGAAATGATACCATCATTATTGACAGAACGGTTTGACAACCGTATAGTAACTCCACCATAGCTCATACAAGGGCAAGTTGAACGTCTCCATAGTATGCTATTGGAAATTGCAAGTTACCTAAAACTGGGAGGGGAAATAAGTCAAACAACTAACCTCATATTACTGGCTGCAAAAGAATATAATAGAACGATAGAACTCCATACGGCTGAAATGAAATAATCAGTGAAATATCAATAGATCCAGCTGGAGAAGAACTACCCTTCTGGGAAAATATACTGTTTGACGTTGAAGTACGCGTGCGGGTAAAGACAAACAGAAGACTCAGTAACAAATGATCGCTTCTATATGTCGAAGAAAGCGTAGGGCAGATTTGGAAAGTACGGTTCACATTAAAGAGAGGGTGGCCCTTAAAGTCCATTGCAAACGTTTACGAAAATATTTGTTTAACATAAGGTTAGGAAATTTAGTATTATTTCATTTGTTATATTATAAACAATTTATTGAAGTTAATCACATGGCCTCGAAGCACAAATGATACTTTGAATGGGGTAAATGCATTATATTTAATTTGCAATTAATTGCAATAATTCATTGCTTAGGCAATGGAGTGAAACTATAAAAATATGTCTGAACGCCTATCTGAAAATAAAATACATCGGTTGTCAGAGAGTTCGGTCTGAAAAGGCAGACTGTATTTTTGAATTTTTAAATCTAAAAAAAATTAATGAACGGCTTCTCAAGTCCCATCCGCCTTTTTTTTGCTTTCAAGGAGTACAGACATGTTTTTTAATTCGCTCCGTGAATGCTGCTCAGTACTAAAAAAAATCAAAAAAACAAAACTTCGCAAGTGGAATAAATAAACATAACATAAGGTCGTGGAAAACCAACACAAAACAGTCTTCAAACAATAATAATAAACAACACAAACAAATAATAAGTGAACCAAAAAACATAAAAAAGAAAACAATAACCATTATGACTGCTAACCATTATGACATTTGCCGAGCCAGCGCAAAATAAATAAATGGTGAAGGGAAGAATTTTCACATAATGCCCTTGAAAAAGGCACTGCATTTGAAATAGACTTTGCTCTAATAATAGGCTTAGCCATGTGTTTACTTAGCTTGAACTAAGTTTATAACAGTTTAAATGTATTATGCACACACTTAAAGAGGCATTTTAGTTCAAGCTACAAATACCACCGGAGTTGAATGGGTAACTCAACTGGAAGTAGCGTTCAGTGTGGAGTTGCATTGCAACCGGGTGTCGGACCCAAAGTACGGCAGAGGTCTTAGATAGGCCTCGAGCCCTACCAAGGTGGTTATTGTGCCCATTCCACAATGCCGATCAGTACCGTTGGTTTTAGCAAAAAGCTATTACCGACGGGGCGCTGATCAATGCATCATATTAATTCGTTGTGTTTTAGAACGCCGTGTAGTGAGACTGTAAAACGGCAGGTACCCACGTAAAGCACATCGTTCATTGTGTAAGGAGATGCTACGAACACCCGCAATATTTCGGAAATGTGAAATTTCAGAAATATAGAAAGAGAAAGAGAGAAATATATTTCAGATAGTATTGACGTCTTTGCGCGAAACGATTTCAAAAGTAATGATACAAGACAACAAGTCTGAATTCTTCCGAATTCAGTCTGGAATAAGATAAGGAGATACGTTAAAAACCACAATATTCAACCTATTGCTGTGCTGCACCCTTGATGAAGTGAAGCAAAAAGAACTGGATACGTATTAAACAGAATCCTTCAAATATTCGCATACTCGGATGACATCGCAATCGAAATCGCTGATATTGAAAGAGCAGCTGGCCAAATTGGTTTCAAAATCAATGAAGATGAAACGAAATGATAATGAAATATGCGATGATGTCCAGAAAAAATTAGCTAGCATTAAAATTACAAATAAATCAATACTCACTTGAAAATGTGAAGGTATTCACCTGCTTAGGGTTTAAACTCAGTAGCAATATCTCAACAAACCTTACTACCAATGAGAGAATACAAGCGGAAATAGGTCATACACGACACTAATCAAAGGCCGACTTCGAAAACGTCTATTGAAATGCATATAAACAAAATATCAAGTTCCGTAATGCATCCGAAATATTTCTGACATTGCACAAACTCAGATTGGTAAACTTTCTTATTAATTTATACGAAATATACATTAATTTCAGTGATTCTGGCAAAAAGGTTCTTATGAAGGCAAGAATATTAAATATTTTCTTATATATTTGAATGGTGTTTATACTTCTATTTTCGGTGAAACTTAAGAAATCGTTGTATTAAAAATTAAACTCTTGGCTTTAATTCCGTTTTTTTTCTTTAAACGCTCACAAAATACAAAACAGCTTATAGCGAAAGTAAACTTTGCAGTAAAAATATTCTACTACTTCAAATTATACACGTATTGTTTTGCAATGTTGTTTGACGTTGCATAACGATGATGTATAAATACTGTCAAACTGTATCTTTACTTTGCATGGTAGTACTTCCAAGTCAGCTTATATGGGCTTCGAAATAAACGGTGCGTGTCAAAAAATATGTGTTTAATTTTTATTTATTCATTCGTTGGCATGTTGGAATTAATTTACAATTAATAAAACAAAAAAACTATTTATAACAGATTCAATAAAATTAAAAATATAAACCGAATTTTTTGGAAAATAAATGTGCACAACAAATTGCACAACATGACCACTGAAACAGATTATTGAAGTTTTTTTTTTTTGTGTAAACGGAGAATATTTAAAATTCGCGATTTAAAAAATATTGTGTTTCTTGAAGTAAATACTGAAAGAAAAAAAAGAAAACGATTACCAATTGCCAAAGCCAAACCCATTTTTATGTTTCGTCTTTGTTTTTTTGTAAAATATTTTCTATGATTGATGTATTAATATGATAAACCAATATTGATATAGTAACCATGGCTAGTAGTGCTGCCAATTGACTCTGGGGTGTAAAGAAACTTCGAAAATGAAATTTTTGATTTTTGCATAAAAGTAGAAACCACGAATGTGAAAAATAGGAAGATTGTAATTACATTTGGAATGATTTTTCTGACGACAATTTGATAGAGTTCTAAGCAAAAATTGAAGTAATTATATGCTTCCCGCAAAAATTTAATACTTATTACAAGTCATAATAAAATTTTACATAATAAATAATAATAATAATTTCATAATAAAATTACTAAACCAAACTAAAGGAAGAAAAGCTCTTTACAGAATGGAAGTTAAAAGGAATCATTGCATATATTAGGCCATTGTTTATATTATTAATATATAAATTTTAAGTATAGAACAATTTAATTAAAAGAAGATAAAGAAAATATAAAATAATTTATTTGGCTACGGTTAGCCGAAATATGTTTTATATTTTTATTGTGAGCCAACACCAATATTCGTTAACGGAATCAATTTACAAATTCAATGGAGCAAGTTTTTCTTATCAATTCAAATTTATTTTAAAGATTTTGCCTAATCAGAAATGCCGGGTATTTTCTTGCACTATATCATATTTTAATAATCAGCAAATAATGTAATATATAATGTTAGAGATTTACAACATCAACATTTATAGTTTTGCGTATAAAAGTAAGAATATCAGCAGACTCTTCTATCCTCTTAGAAGTCGGTTTACCAGCACCATGACCAGCTTTACTATAGACACGTAAAATAATTGGATTTTCTTGAACAGAATCTCGTACTGCATCCTGTAGAGATGCTGCAAATTTTAATGAATGCAATGGGCTAACACGGTCATCGTGATCAGCTGTTAGAATTAAAGTAGAAGGATATTCTTCACACTTTTTTTTTGGAACGTGAATATTGTGCAGAGGTGAATATTTCAACAAATTTTCAAAATGTTCCTTTTCATTAGGGTTTCCATAATCGGAGCACCAAGCATGCCCAATAGTGAATTTATGGAAACGTAACATATCCATGACACTGTTAAGAACAAAATTTTATTTTTATTTCAGCTCAGCTTTCTTAAACTATTATCTTACCCAACTTGGGCGACGGCTGCGCCAAAAAGATCGGGACGTTGATTAATGCAAGCTGCAACTAACAGTCCACCATTTGATCCTCCCTGTATCACAAGACGATCTTTAGTTGTATAATTATTTCTAATTAAATATTCGGCAGATTTCTGAAAGTCATCAAAAACATTTTGTTTGTTCAAAAGTCTGCCTGCGTTGTGCCATTTTTCGCCGTATTCACCTCCTCCACGTAGATTTGGGTATGCTAATATGCCATCGAATGTATTCATGAACATTAATCCTGTGGCAGAAAACGATGGTTGCAGGCTTATATTAAAGCCACCATAACCATAAAGGAGACATGGTTGAGGCGATATAATTTCTTTCTTTTTATGTATTATAAACATAGGTATTTTTGTTCCATCTTTACTATTATAGAATATTTGTTTTATTTCATAGTCATATTGACTGAACCCATCCAGTTGTAGTTTGCTTTCGCGGAATATTTGTATTTGTTTATTTGGTGAGCCGAAATCGTACTGATAAATAGTCCCAGGATTCAAAAATGATGAGAAATTAAAGAAAATTTCAGAATATTTTTTCTTGCCAGATACCGCTACAACAGTTCCAATATCCAAAGGAAATTTTTTAACTAACTTTCCAGTCTTAATAAAATTTGCTTGAAGGACACTCTATAAAATAAGAATTCATGATTAAAGAAAAGCATTCAAATTAAATTAATTCACGTTTAAAAGAAATTACACAACATAAATTTATCATTTAACTAATGTTTGAGTTGGTAATGTCTAATTTAAAACTGTGTATAAATACTTAAAAGTTGAAGGCGACCATATGTATGTACTGGTAAGTACTTTCTTAAAATTTTAGCACCAAACCACATATATAACAGAAAACATGTTTTCTTACTGCCATTAATAGTTAAAAAAAAATAATAGAAAAGTGATAAAACGCTTAAAATTAGGTACATGGGAGATATACCAAGGTAGGCAAAGTCTTTATACAGGAATAATGGAAATCTGTATATACATAATAGTATATGGGCGCTATGCGCAAAAGGTCGATCGATTTCACCTATTTTCGTTACCAAACTATATTATGTCCAAGATTAAACGTTAGCAAAAAGTTCTCACATATTGACGATATATACGGTATTGAGTTAAAAAGAGTAACGCAAATCATCATATTAGGCGTATTGCAACACCATGATGAAGAAAATATGTTTACCTACTTTCACCAAGATATCCTTGAAATTATAGGATATTTTCGGTATAAACTCAGCCATAGGCACGGAAGTCTTCATATCCGCTATCTGGAGGCTTAAAACGGTATGGTTGTGGTTCGATTTTGCTCATTTCTGTAATATAAGGATCTCAAGGGACAGCGGGACCACAATCACTCGAATTTTTACTCAAGTTATCGCTTGCGCGACAATCAGACAGTCCGACGGTTAGACATTTGAAAATGAAATCGATTTATCATCCTGACTATTTTGATATATATATATGTAATAAAAAAAAGAAAAAGGCTTTGCAGATCACATTGAAAAGCTATTCCAATCTAACTGCACAAATAACAAATTTACGCAGCCAATTTAGCCCAAAATCGCTAATTATTTAGTCTTGCCTACGAAGACTTCAACCTTTAAAATTATGTTCATAAGAGAGCTTTAGCCCAATAAAGTTGCGATAATATTACAACAAAAATGTTAATAAAGTTACCAAATATTGATGTACGAGTGCTCTCCTTGCTCAGTTTCGGATACTATACAAGATTATAGAAAAAGTCGAAGTTCATCATGATAGATAAGCTTGTGAAAAAAGAAATGTTACTATCAAACATCCTCCTTTCCTTCATGATTAAAAAATTTTTATCAGAACTCTTACAAAACAGTGCGTCACGCGAATATGCATCATGATCTGTTCGTAAGAAACCACTCCTTTTTACAAAATATGATGAGAAACGTTTTTGTTTTGCTACGAAACTAATTTCCAAACCTGTGGACTATTGGGACGATGCATGCACCATTTTGGGACGCATGTCAAGCAAAGGAGTAGGAAATTTGGCTTTTATACTGTTATACAATATATATATATATATATATATATATACAATATGACAATAGAACACATAATGGACGCGAAACAATGTTTGAAAATTTGTCGAAGAATACTGTAAAATTTGGATTTATAACAAACAACAAGCCACATTTCAATGACCAACCAAGATATCGAATCATAACAAAAGGAGAATAATGGTGTGGCTTCTATACAACTGTGGCAAAATAATGGATACTTAGAATCCTGACTTAAACCATATCGAAAATTTGTGTGGTTATTTAATTAACTGCTTAACTTAAAACTGCAATTCTAGAAGAGTGGCAGAATATACTTTTGAAAATAAATGTATTCCATGAAAAGACAACTACAATGCATTATAAATACTAAGGGTCATTATACTAAATATTAATTGTACCGCAAAGTCAAATTATTACTTAAAATATTTAACACAAAAATCCATGTAATCATTTTTTATGACATATATGATGCAAAATTTAATAATATTTGTTTTTGCGTAGAACTTGCACTCTTTTGCATTGATTTCCTTTAAATACTGTATCTAACTATGACTGATTAATACAACTGACTGAACTATGACTGAAGGCATATAAATGTGCAAGCGTCTTCCATGCTTATTAAGGACAAACATGTGGCCGGCGATCAAAATGAACTCTTTGTACCCCAAGCGAATGGTGTAAATTATCTTAGCATTGACTTTGATAGAAGGTTCACGTGGAGAAAACAGATACCGAACAAAATAACTGGCACAAAGGTAAGAGTAGCAAATTTGAACTGGTTTCTAAATCAAAAGCTTAAAATTAGCCTTAACAACAACTTCTCTATATACCACGGTCATAAGCCGAGGTGGATATATGATATTCAACCGTGCGATTCGACCTGTACAACCAACATTGACATAATAAATTCGAGTCAGAAATATATGTCCATGATATAATCATAATTAAATATTCACAAAGATTTTGGTATTCCCATGGTAAAGAATGAAGAAGAGGACAGCAGAATGAAATATGTACATAAAATCCATTACCATACAAACCCACTAGCTAACGCTTTGCTACAATTTTGTATAAAACTCACTTAAAAAGCCCACGCAAAACAAAACTTGGTGGCATTGAAGATAGCGGCTTTAATTAAGTATCCGCATACTCCCTTATATCGAATTCAACTCGGTATTGTTGTTGATTTTACATGTAAACTTTTTAACAAGAGAACAGTGCGCAAAGATAGCGAGCAAAGAAATATCGAATCGAAGACAGCTAATATAATATATCAGTAATTGTAGAAGTTGTATGAATGTATGTATAAGTTCCGTTAGTCATTCTTCATTGTGAAAACTTTTGATGCGGTAAATTATAGTTTGAATGCGAGGGAAGCGATGAGAAAAGAGGGAAAGCACCGAGTTGCTCGTGCTCAGGCAACATGCTTTGTATTCTTCTTCGTAATTATTTTATTGTTGCAGTTGCATTTAATTTCATTTTAGTATTTACAATACGTTCGGGAATTTAAATGTTACGATCTATTCCTTGTATGTAATACGCAAACATGTATACAAATATGCATAATATAATAGATATATTTTAGAAAATGGTGAATAAAGACTTAGCTTAGATAATGTAAAATAATTGTTTGTAGATTGGGTTTGGAAGGTTGGGTAAAAAACTACGGAAATTACGTTAACTCGGTAAGGAAACACGTCAGAAGCTTTAAATTTCACAACCAAGATGGTACGGAAGAGCCCCAGCGGAATTAAACTTTTTTTGAAAAGAGAACTTATTTTCCTAGTAATAGTGCTCGTGTGTCGTGCCGCGTGTCGAAAATGGGTGAAAAAGAATTAATATTTCTCCTAGTCCCCATAAACCTAATATAAGCATTTCTGAAATTCCGGTTGACTTTATACCATACATATCGGTCAGTCTGCGAATATCCCAATAAAATTCAGGTACCAACCTTTTCATGGTAATAGTGTGTGTGTGAATGAGCTCATTCTAAACTTCATATCCTTAATATAATGAGTTACGCCTCCTGTTGATTTTTTCATCATATACTCAATATATTAAAATTTATCTCTTTGGTTTAGTTTACGTCACATATAGCTCAATGGAAGATGTTTCAACAAAATTAAGGGAGAATATTTCGAATAGTTTTATGTTGATCAGTAGGAGAAAGTATGGCACTAGTGTGCTAAATACAGCGATTTGTGATAAATAAATTGATTTGAATATAAATATATCAGGCATGAAGCAAAAATTAGTAATGCAACTATGTTAGTATATGATCTATAATATTGAGTTATATGGGAATTAGGCGTCGTTGTAATTCAATTTCGTCTAATTTCAACATAAAAATGTCAAGGTTGCACCTTGAATATTTGGAATAAATGTGTATACAGTATGATGATGTGCTAGAGAGAAAAGTTTCATGCGAGATTGATGAGATATGAACATTAAATCTATCAGGGATGGGCCACGCTCGCTTTCCAAAAAGTTTCGAACAGCAGATGCCGCTCACTACTGTGATCCACTGTACCAAAACTTCCTCTTATAGCTCAATTTGTGACTTAGTAATAGCATTTATAGCTTTTATAATATCTCCTGAGAGCGTCAAGGTACACATGTACCAATTTCATCAAGATATCTCAAAGATTACTCAAGTTATAGTTTGCACGGGCAAACGAACATACAGACAGACATACGAAATTCAACTCCTTTTGTCAACTTGACCATTTTGATAAATATAACATTATATCAGGAATGCTAACGCCGTAGCTTAGTTGACTTACTTTGGCTCCCAACAGCACTTACATATAAACACAGTATTTTTTATGAATAATACGCAAAATAATCGCGGCAAGTAAGTTGACTTACATTGGCGCCATCTGGCTCGCGGTAACTTTGGCTCGCGGTAACTTTGGCTCGCTTTCACCTAGCTGTAGCAAACTTTGCTTTGTAGTTAGTTCAGTAGAAATATAGTTGTGTTCATTCCTAGAAATATGTTGTTATAATTTTTATTGATGTTTTTGTAGTGTGGTTCCATAAATCCAGCAGTTTAAAAACGACATCACTGGCGAGTGTGTAAAATATTTTAAACCGTATGACTAGTGCTGTCGGTTTATAAGAGAACAAACTTGCTTTGCGTCGATAGTTTGAACATCAAAATATCAGCAAAATATTGTAAAAGAACTTTAAATGAAAAAATTCCATTTGATGAGGATGAACTGTCGGTATATGTATATATATGATTGGTGATATTCCCGACACCGAGCACAAGCGCAGATTTTAGGTTAATGCCGAATGTTGAGTGCGACAGGTTGACAAAAAAGAGGTACTGCAATTGTCTTGGTCATTGCGCAACAGAATGGCGAAAACCGAAGAGAATATATCAAAACCTACGCAAAATAAAAATGAAAAACTACCCGATGAGTGACTTTCTCAAGCTTGGAGAATACGGTTTCCCGATTTAAGTGTCAGTTTGTAGACTAATTCGATCAATTTGGTGAGGTGATGGCGAAGACGTAAGCCGACGTTCGACGAAGGGAGATGATTTTATCGCAATTCGAATCGGCCAAATAATTCGTCGCAGTAGAGCCCTGTGACAAATTTGACCTTTCTCAGGTAGAATAATGTAGATCAGGTATTGTGAATCTCAGAAATGGTGACCATCACCTTTCCAGCTGATAAGGCAGTTTTCGCCTTCTTCTTCGGAGGTTCGCAGGGTAAAATCCACTATTTCTACTGTTCTTTACCATGTTTAGTTAAGCATAAGCTTTTTCGGATTGCGCTTAAATAGCGTTAAAGACTTATTTGAAGTGAGCTCACGGTACCTATTGGATATTACCCACTCGTTCTTTTAAGAAGCTTACTGTCTCAGCTATCTTGCGCATCTTCAATCGGCAGTGCGCCAATATGAGATCGTGGACTTCTGTCACATTATCCTCTGTGGTAGCCGTTTTCATTTCATTTCGTTTCCATCAACAACAGACGTGCGATCACAAACAAACTAATCTAATAAAATTTGACCGATTGCCATCAAAGGAGGAAAGTCACAGCATCCTAACGCTCTTTGATTTCGCTGACCGACCGACCTTAACCGAATCACAGACTGATATTTTTATTTGTCCTCCTCTCTGTTTAATGTTCTTATCTTTGAAGATTTGTAAAAGATTTTTTCATTATTTTGGGCTTGAGTCGTGCCAAACTCTTAAGCAAAGGCTATTTGCGCGCGAAGTACTCGCGCCTAAGTATGAAAAGGAATTAAATGGTGATGCGGTCACTGTAGGTTTCGGAGAAATTCTGTTACAAAAAAGATGAAGGAGTACAGTATTTTATTTTTCAAAAAATATCACAGAAACTGAAGCCATAATTAATTCGGTAGAGCAATTCCGTATGTACTTACACGGAAAGAATTTGAGATTGTGTTGGACTGTAGCTCTCAACTGCAATGCTGAATAAAAAGTATATTAATTTACGAACTTGGGTCCTAGAATTACATATTTTTGATTATTCGCTACAACACCGTCTAGGTGCTCACATGGACAAGTAAACACGTTAATCCGTTGTATAAACGTACGCTTAGGAAAGTTTTATATGTCAGTAAACAAACAAAGGTTTGAAGAATTGCGTAAAATGTTGGAAATGGGAGAAAACAATCATTACGAAATGAGGAATGGGCTAATTTATTTTTGAATTGGGGGCAAGCAGCAACAATGTCAAACCATTTCTTTTAAAAACTTGCTATTTTTCAAATTAAAAAAAAAGTTAAGAAGAACATACGAAATTGTCTAAAATGTTCGCGTCATTCGAAAGAGCAATGTTCCCTTTGAAGTAAGTCATATTTATCACTATGGACCAGTTGACAACTAGGGAACTTCACTTCAAGCTTATATTTATAATAAATTCTTGCACAAAACTTGTTCGACAGTTCCGGCAAAATCTCAAACACAAAAGAAGTAGTATAGTTGTTGACAGATTATTTTGTAGTAATGGAAGTTGTTTCACATCAGGGGAGTTTGAAGTTTTTTTTTTAGAAATTATTAAAGTTGCAGGCGAACGGCCAAGTGGACAGAAATCGCTTGCTAAGTCCAATCATAGCAAAACTAAAAGACAGAGGAAACGGCGTACTTTGGGATAATGTAGTAATGTAGTAAAAAAAAGTTAATAAGTTAGTGAAAAGTTAATAATACGGTACATAGAACCATATATGAGTATTCAAGTACTGAGCTCTTTCGAATTAAACACAGACGTGAAGTATCTGATGATTTAAAAGAAAATTTTTATGAAAATAGACAGCTAAACGATATAAAAGGCCACGAGTGAACAAGCAGCTGAAAATCAACAAATACCTCAGGAAAATAACCACCTGACGTTAGCAAAAATTGATACCAAAGGTTAAAGGTCACTATAGAATCACAAAAGTATTAAAAAACATAGATATATTCTGAAATACGTTCATAATGTTTGGTGCAGCTTCGAATAGAACCACAAGTAAATTCTGAAATATTTCAATAAGGAAAAAATCCAAAAAAGGTTATCTATGATCCAAAGATTTATATGCAAAGGATATCTATGCAAACCATTTTGGCATCATATTAACATTTACTTTAGGTCATAAGGTCAATACAACTAAATCATCGACGTAGATCATCATTGATTTATACACTGTAAAGTCAAAGGATCAGATTGAATTTAAAATTGGGTTGCATGGCAAGTAGGGGCGATGATTTTCAGATTTCGTCCATTTTAACACCACAACATAAAGATATCAGTGTAATTCTATGCACAAAATTTGGCTGAAATTGGTTGAGTCGTTCCTGTGATATGGGATTTCATCGAAGAGTGGGTGGTGCCACTCCTATTGTCCAATTTTTATACAGATTCCTATGCATCCTTTCCGTACCAAATCCACAGTAAGATTTAATGTCTATGAGGTGCTTCTTTAGCAAATTAACGTACTTTTAGTAGCTTTGTATGGGAGGTGGGCGTAGTTATCATCCGGTTTGACTAATTTTCCCAGTGCATGAGGAGGTAGTAAAAGGACTTGTTCTGAGCGAATTCAGTTTATGTAGCTTAAGTCGTTTATGAGATATATACATTAAACCTATTGGGTTTAATTAATGAAAATCCACTTTTTAAAAATTTTCAAACCACAAATACCTCTCTCCCTATTGTGATTCACTCTACGAAATTACAGGGTTTGTTGTATCTTAATTCGTTGCTTAGTCATAGCCTTTATAGGTTTTCACTTTTCGCTTTTCGCATTTTGCTTTCGTGGCAATGTTCCGATGCTGCCTATCTGCAAGTTTTCAATACCAATTTTTCAATAATTTGCTGCGCAAAGACTCTTTTATTTCAATATGAATCTATGTTGCTTTTCCTTATGTTATATACTTATGCTACCGCTTCTTCTAATCGACAAAACACTTCTAAAGCTCAATTTTTGGGATAGCCTTTAGCTCTTTCGGCGATGCACTTTTAATGTCATCTATACTTGTAAATCGACGGCCCTTTAAGTTTCTCTTTATTTTTGGAAATAGGAAAAAGTCACACGTTGCCATATCTGGCGAATGTGGAGGCTGGAATATCGTTACAGTATTGCTTTTGGTCAAGAATTCGCCAGATATGGCGGATACATCTCGCCGCATGCGCATGCCGCAAGTGTTTTCGCGACGACTTAAAATTATTTGAATTATCTTGTATTCTACAATTGTTTATTCTTCTATGGATAACCAAACTATAATTTAGAATGGACAAGAGAAGAAAGAAAATTTTCATTAAATGTATGTACGATGTACATATGTGCAGTATGTACATTCCTCCTCAGATTATGAGGAACGAGAATGAATTTGATATTTCTATTGGAATTAGTATTTTCTTCTATAGGCAATGAATTAAGCTGCTAACACAATTATGAAATCTTAAGTAGTGTGGGTGATAAGTTCATATTAATTGTTCGGATGTCACAAGGGTTCGAATCTTGGGAAATTGATTGTTTTTTCGTGTATTTTACTTTTTTAGCACAGTTTTCTAGACAAATATAAATAATAAGGCCATTGAGATTTTTGTCAAGCTGCATGCATGTTGCCACATTTCGCTGTGATTTCAGCATCAGCAGCAATTTCAGCTTTTTGCAATCGCCACGAGGAAACAGTTTGTGGACAACGTCACCTGCAGCAGTTAGAAGAGTTTGCATGGATGCTGTTTTTGTTTTCATGATGCCTGGAATATTCGTTGTAATTTACTTAGAAGTGAACATTTGCATAAGTTTGTCAGCCATTCGTGCAATTTTGTATGTTTGCGATTGCGCACATGAAAGGGATACCCTGATAATTCGTACATACAAATTTACGTATGTACGTAAAAACTATGTTGTGTATTTGGTGTGTTTGTCGTTGCGGGTGCGCAAATGAAACAAATGATATGCTAGGATATGTGCATGCACATTCATATGGATGTAATTTAATATACATGATTCAATTACAGAAAATTTTCTTGTTTAAGTTTGGATGATTTTTGGTTTTTTACAATCTATTGGTATTCAGTTGTCACTCAAAACCACATTTTATTTGCTGGAATATTAGCAACCTTATATAATTGCATCAAGTTTGATATGAAGACTTTTATATGTGTGCGCACATTTCATTTATAAAAGGACCGAAATTAGTAAAATAGACTAGAAAACTGACAATAAGCCAACACCAATTTAAAAATCAGTTGAAGTTATGCATTTCACGGCAAAATGTTTATTTCCACTTTTTTAAATTATTTTCATTATTTCATTACTATTTCTTTTAATTATTTTCAAATAAAGTACTTACGTAATTAAATTTAATAAAAAAAAAATTTTACCATTCTCATATAAAATTCCTACTTTATATTCCCTTTTTCCATACACAAATTTGATGATTGCTATTTTCTGTTCGGAAGTAGCTCATTTTACATGTTTCTGTTAAAGAGTAACGAATATGTTAGAAAGTGATGAATTCACTACGCGCTGTCAGCTCTGTACAAAAGCCAATAGAGTACCACACAAAATTCAATTTGCACATTCCCTCTGCTGTATATTTTCCGATGACAGGCATATGGTAAGAATGCCAAAATACAAGAAAATATATACAAGTATAATGGTATTGCGTTTACTACGTTCGATGACACACATAGCAATGCAGTAAACTCAAATGCCAGCTTTATTTCGTGGGTCGTTTTCTTACTTTCAATTTCTTTTGTTAATTTTTTATAAAAATTTTCACAGAATATTTTGATAAGCTTTTGAGTATGAGCTCCTATCTAAGTTCGTTACCTTTTTTTTGTATGTATTGCAGTGAAATACTACATTGCTCGCATGGTAAAAAGCTGGCATACCTACAAACTGGTTGCCTACACACATATGATATTCCTTCGTATAGTATTATTATCACATGTCTGTCCCAGGTATTATTGTGTAAGACTACTGGCACATAGTTGGCGGTGTACTTGTGCTGGCTACTATAACTGCACAGGGTTTGGCTACTGATCTCAGTGCACTACAAACCGTAGATAACATTGGCTGAGTTTACAATTTTAAGAATCACTGTTTAAAGTATTTGGCAACTTTACTGAAACTTGTACAAGAATTATAAAGAAATGGAAAAAATTACGTTAATTAAAGTTTAAAATCGTTTTGTTTAGTAGATTTAAATTAATTTTTGTGAACTTTGTTTTGCGAGTTGATTAATATTGGCAATTTTAAAGGATCTGAAAAAAATATTTAATAACTATCAACATATTAGTAATTCTAAATATGTTCTTTCATCTTAAGACGTCAACAGACATTGCAAATTCTCAAAAAGTATTTCTCTACAAAAAAAGTATGAAACCATAAATTAACCACAGAGCTTCACCAAGAATTAGATACATTATATTAAACCGACACTGTGAAGTGGGTCCTACGTGTACACGATCGGTAGAGTAGCGCAAAAGAAACCAAAAAACAAAAAAAAAACAGCTAAACTGAGTTGCCTTCGTCGGGCTGTTGGAAGCTAAAGATTTTGATTTCTGGAAAACGGCAATATTTTTCCTTCAGACGGAATAACTTACGTTTAACGAAAACCCAATACTGAGTTCCAGAAATATACGAACAAGTGTGGTTATAGTGTATAAACGATTTATCTTAACACATTAAAATAAAACTTACTTCAAAGTGCCAAGAAGGTTTGAATACGTTAAGATTTCTGTAATCACCATAATAACGTCCCAAAACATAAATCAACAATCGTGCAGACCTAGCTAATAGGGAATTGTCCACATTTAATGGAACAGCTGAAAATGGAGTTTTGGAAAAGTGAAAAAAAATTGTACTGAAAACAAGGAAAAGTTGGTGGAATCAATACCAGATGAACTAAATGCTTTATTAAAGGCTAATAAGTACCACACTAACTATTAAATACGTATTTTTTAAATCATTTAAAAAGCAAAAGGTATTGCATAAAATAAATTGATACATAAAATGTGGTATTTTTATACTCTCGTAACATGTTGCAATGGAATATAACTTTGTCTACCTAACGGTTGTTTGTAACACCTAAAACTAATGGAGATAGATCGAGAATCGAGATAATATATATATAAATGATCAGGATGACGAGACAAGTGAAATCCCAGGTGACTGTCTGTCCGTCTGCTCGTCCGTCCGTCCGATAATATAACTAAGCTCAATGTTACGATATAAAAATGGAATTTGGTACAGGAAACCAGATTAGAGAGGGGTATATGTGGGTTGAAAATTTTTTAAAAGTGGGAGTAGCCAACCCCCTAATAGGTTAAATGGACATATGTCAAAACCATCAATCAACTTGCTCTGAACAAGTCTTTCTGGACCCTCCTCATACACTGGGAAAATTAGTGAAATCTGATGAGAACCACGGCCACCTCCCATGCAAAGGTTATGCTGAAGACTACGAAAAGTGCGTTAACTCACTGAAGGAACACGTCAGAAGCATTAAATCTTACAGTAAATATGGTACGGAAGGGATGCATAGGAATCCGTGTAAAAATTGGACAAAGAGTCTGGTGAAATCCTATATTTCAGGAGCGACTAAACCAATCGAAGTTACTTTTGTGCATGACATTATTTTAATACCCTTACAGTATGTGTGAAACTGGACGAAATCGGAACCCAAAGACGCCTACTTCCCATATATCACAATTTTAAATTTAATATGATTCTTTGACTTTACAGTATATAAATCAATTACCAAAAAATATATGGGAGCAAGACTTTGCACAAAGAGTACCTCTAGGGCAGGCCATCCCATGTCTAAAAATTGTCGAAATCGGGCTATAACTTTTCAAGCACCCACATACCGAATATGTGGAGCCAGTGCCTGCGGCTGACTTTTTACTGAAAATACCGATTACTATGTGATATACATTATTGAAACTCAGAACGAATCTTTGTCTGATAATATTGTCTCCTTATTAAAAAATATTAATGATTAGGTAAATACTTCCTCTGGCTCCCATATAACCAATATAAGTATTTTCAAACTTCCGGTTCACTTTATACCACAAATATTAGTCACTCTGTTAGGTATATTAATGAAAGTCAGACAGCATCTTTTCCTGGTAATAGTACTGCTTAACTTCCGGTTGACTTTATAGGGTATATATCGGTCCATATATATGTTATCTTAGCAAAATTAGATAAGCTATAGTTTAATGCCGAAAATATGTTAAATCGGACAATGAATTACAACGAATTACAGCAGCACCCATATACTAGATATGCCGAATATGTCGGTCAACGTACAAGTTATTTTATTTTTATGGTCTATGACCTATAATATAAGTTAGATACAAAATATGAATATAATCATAATTTCGTTGAATAATGAATATTAAATTATTATTTATAATTTTAATTTTTAAAAATTTAACAATTTTAATTAATTTATTTTAAAAAATATTTTTAATTCGGATTTAATTTTTGAAAATTGGTAGAGTATAAAATATTCGGTTACGCCCGAACTTAGTACTTTCTTACTTGTTCTTTGTTTGGTTTGTTAAGTACGAAGAAATAGAAATTTTAACACTGCACTTACATGAAATCATTGTGAGCCACTATATGTTATAAGTTTAGTTATAAGCTGTAAGTACTCGTTTACGTATACAAATAAGTAGTAACGTACTCTCGGTGCGTCAGATGTTCAGAAAGAAGTCGAGAAAGATTAAAATCATGTTACCTAAAACAATAAAGACGTTTCACTCTACATAATGGAGTTTACTTTTAATTCCCTGTAGTTATTTATAATGATCTGTGGGAACAAAGATGCGGAAAAGAATCAATTGGAAAAATTCAAACAGATATACATACATAATTTGTAGATTAGAGAATAAGGGAGGATTAAGTTCGGGCGCAGCAGGATATTATATACTCTCGCAATATGTGGTTATCATACGAGTGGAAATATTTCCAGACGGCGGCAAAACAAACTTGCTTATGAATTTAACATTTGTTATTAGACGAGAAATGAACATATTAACGTATAATGTACGTCATATGCTCACTTTGCGTCATTATTATATCTCGTTATATTTCCAAAATATTTACCAGGCCAAGATGTCGGCTTCATTTCATTACAATATTTTGCATGTTCACTAATATTTTCAGTATATAGTGGTAATCCGATTTCATCCAATTTTAAATTGTAACATTAGAATATCAAGTAAATGTTGTGTACTAAATTCGCTACAAATTGGTCGCGTAGTTACTGAAATATGAGAGTTCACCTAAAACTCCGCTTCATTCAAACCCGCTGTACTACATTTATGGTTTTATTTAATGCCTCTGACGTTTTTCGTTAACGAGTTTCGCACTTTAGCAGTTTTCAACATAATCTTTTTATGCGGGCACGAGTGGTTGTTTTCCAAATTCATCCATTTTCACACTTTATCATCAAATTACAGAAAAAAAAATGTTTTAACTAAGTTTGGAGGGCAGGTGCGGGCACCATTTTAAAATTTGCTTTAAACCAATCACTTCGGTAGGTTAATTTGTGACAATCTTACTCGGAACAAGATTGATTGATATAGCTATAACGGTTTCTGAGATATGTATATGATGCCTATGTGGGACCGAGGCCATGCCCACTTTTACAAAAACTTTTGCGTACATATGCCCCGCGCTACTAGGATCCTCTTTACCAAATAACAAGTTTATATCTTTATTTTCTGTTTAGTTATAGCTCTTTATCGGTTTTCGATTAATGGCGTTTTGTGGGAGTGGCAGATGTCCATTTACGCCCATCTACAATAACAACCGTCTTACGTTGACAAAGGACACGTGTTCCACGTTTCATCAAAATATCTTAACTTTTGCTCAAGTTATCGCTTGCACGGACAGACGGAGTGACAGTCACTCGGATTTCAAGTCGTCTTTTCATCCTCATCATTTATATATATACTCGTATATGTCTATGTCTATCTCGATTAATATTAGGTGTTACAAACAACCGTTAGGTGAACAAAACTAATATACTCTGCTGCAACATGTTGCGAGAGTATAAAAGGAGGTGTGCAGACTGCCTTGCGTTGAATACGGTTATACATTATTTCCATAATTTTCCAAATTAGTGATCGAGGAACAATTGGCGAAGATTTTATGCCACAAATATTGCAAAAAGTATATTTCTACTACAAGTCAATAGAGATGATATTAGGGCTTATTTAAAACCGTTAAGTGGAGGAACAACGCTAAGGATCAGTTACTTAGATGAATTTAGTGTAGATAATCGGACCTTGGAAAGAATGATGGTCATGAAGCTGGAAATATAACGGTACATGGAGAAAGTCTCACACTATGAGCTTCTAAGAGTTAGACTTTGACAAACGAGGCCAGTTTCTTGAGTAATACCGGATCATAACAGTAATGTAATCGTGTATAACATATATATTAATCTCGTCAGTCGAAAACATTTTGCGAGTAGTGAAGGCGATCTTTGGTCAATCCGTGAAGATCATCATGGAGTACGAAAAGTTCACCTTTAAATTCTTGGAAACATTTTCGGAAAATAATTTATCTTATATTAGTCTTACAGAAGGATCCCATTTAGGAACAAATCACACAAAAATATAGCACCATTATATAATATTCAAATATTCAAAAAACTTTTTATAACCATAAATTCGATGTTGTAAATATCGCACCTTAAAATAGATGGCAAAAAAATGGAATAAATTAAAATAAAGTCCGAAATTCCAACATAAATGGGAATTGTATTGTATGTTTAAAAAATTTTACTCACTTTGACATCTTGCATATAGCATAGTAACAGTTTATCACTATCGACGCATTTGGCCCAGTCTAGTACCTCGCCCTTTTGTTCCTAAAAAAGTTAGAAATTTTTATGTACATTTTATAAAAATATAATAATTACTTTGTACTTATTACAATTTCAGTAAGTTATTACTTCTATAAAAGTAGGAAAGAAATTTTAAAGGAATTTGAAACATTGCTCAAATATGCACAATAATTTGCAAAGAATGAGCATTAAATGTTTGTCTCAGTGCTTAACTATATAGAATTTTTTAGCGCAACGAAGAAAGCATTTTCTGTAAAATACGTTTTGGCAAAGTATTTTAAAAATGACATAAACTTGTCGATGGTATTATTTTTTGCATTATTTAATTGAGAATATTTAAAAAGTTAACAAATAAAATTTTCTTTGGATACCATATATCCATGACATTCTCATGACATCATTATGTTACAGTTTGTAAAGGGATAAATTTCAGTAAAATTAAGCGAGAATATTTCGATTAGTATTATGCTGTCGATAGCAAAATGTAGCGAAATCGGTGTGTACCTTTCCCGGCACCAACATGATGAATATAGTGTTTTCCGTCAATAAGCCTGATTTTAATAATATAAGATAAGTGAGTCCATGAAATATACAGAAAGTTAATAAGATATCAAATATCAATTTCATCTAATATCAAATGTTGAATTCATACAAAAAATTTTTATTAGAAAGTCTTGCAGACACCTGGAAATACTTACAAGCTTTTGATGAAATGGAGCAAACATATAATGTTCGGCTGCACCCGATATATTTAGATGTTGGCAAAACTAATAATCAAAAAATTTTACATTTGAATTCAATATTCGTTATTCGACGAAATTGTAAATCGATTGCATTATATTTTAGATCATAACATATACTATAGATATATACATATACCATAGGTTCATGGGTTCACGTAGGATTTTACCAGATTTTGTTGTATATCCTAAACATTTATATTATATCAAAATCAACATAATTAACACGAATGACTATATTACCATAATACACATAAAAAAATTTCCCCTTAATGTAATTGAAATATCTTGCGTTAATAGCATATGTACTATTCAACCTCCACCAAAGGGTGGAAATCATTATATTAGTTATATTATTATGAGGGCTACACCAAAGTCATCATTCATATTTAAATCAGAACCACAGTGGGGTCAAGAAAACATATCCACCTAATCCCTTTAAAATATCACACATACTTCCCGATGTACACGGTACATAGTCAATCGAAAAGTCGAAAATTACTATATTAATTATATTGGAGACCTCCCTTAACCGATTTAATTTACTTTTATCATTAAACTACAGAACGTTTGACAACATATTTCAACCCATTATTTTATTAAGATATATCAGATGTTGACTGATATGTTCGACATAGTAAAGGCAAGTAGACTAACGGAAATCGTTACAACTGGTATATGAGAGTTGGAGTAATTCATAAACGAAATCCGCCCATATTCGACACCGAACTACAGTATATCCGAAGAACATATACCCTTAATTCTGTTAAGATATGTTTAATATTGGTCGATGTATACGGTATAAACGAGGTTTGAAAACATTATATTAGGTAATGGGGCAACCAGACCACATTCTTATCAGGAAAAAAATGACCAATATTTTTGGTATAACGACAGCCATAGGGACTGAGGTCGTTATATTCAGTATCCGCAGACATGAAAACCGATTTCGACTATTTTTCGAGGTGGCACACACTTTGAAGGCACTAATTGTGTAAAGTTTAATTCCGATATCATCACTGGTGCTTTATTTATATATTGAATAGTGAAAGAACCCGATGGAATTTAATATTTCAACTGTAACATAAGGATGTTAAATAAAAGTGGGCGGTGCCAGGAACATTGTCCAATTCTTATACTCATTCACAGGCAACCCAATGCTTTTGACATATTTCGTTATTTACTTGTATCAGTTTTGAACGTTACAGTTATATGAGGGGTGGCCGTGGTTAATATCCGATTAAATTTTCACACTATAGCAAGAAATGCTAAGACGAAATTTTTACACTAAACTTGGTTTATACTCTTTTATTTAAATTTATTAACAATAATTCGTCTTAATTTAGAGCGGTGTGGTTTCAAATATATTTCATCAAATAGCAGTAAAACTTCATTTGCGATTCCAATAGTGATAAAGTGGGCAATTATTAAAACGTTGTATGAAAAAATTAACCTTACTGTGAGAAGCTTTTTTTTTGTTGAAATTAAACTCGTGAAATTATATTAGAATTTGCAAGCAAAGAGCCGTGGCTATTGAGTACTTTACGTTATAAATGATAATACTTCCGACAAATCAAACATAAAACTGATAAATAAGTAAATTACTTAGTGTGCAATAATTTCAATAACTAAAATCTCTACTTCAAAAGAAAATATCTTTATTTTTGGAGAAGAGGGTTGTGTATTTTTACTTCAAAAGGTGGAAAAAGAAAGAAAATACAAAACAGATTTTTGTCTCGGAGTATGCCTCCTGTCTTTATCCGAACAAAAATTTTTAATAATTATCAGTCCGAATTGACAGATAAACGTTTAATACAGAAATTTTTGAAATTTAAGTAAATTTTTCAAGCAACCGAAGCTAATTTCTCCGGTATAGTTGTTTGATAGTGTATATTAATAACACAGTTTTTAGTTAAAATGAAATTGTTTCTGGTAATTATAACTTACTGGAATGATTGTCTCCCAATATTCTTCAGAAGGGCTTTCCAAATCAATGATAACAATTCTGTAGTTGGGAGAATTTTTGTTTGTCCTAAAATACATTTTTGGTCCAACATTGGTAATGTACTGAAAATATTATTTAAAAATATTTTAGGGGAACTCTTTGGATTAATTACTTACCTCATAATCATATTCAAATTTATCTATTACTTTTATCACATTTAAGCCTGATTGTATTTTGTCGGCTTCATTTAGATCAATGTAATAAAGTAGATTATCGCGGCAGCCTTTAACTATGGGCATGATCAAATACCTTCCACAATCCGACACGACAGCTTGCCTAAAAAAACAGATAATCTATGTGAATGAAACAATCAAATATTTTTAAATTTACACTTGTGGACTGTGAAGGCAATTAGATATTGGTTTCAGTAAACATAAAGAAATATAATAATTTGTTATATTGTAGTAATTTTCTTATCGTTGCACTGGTTAGCTAAAATCGGGTTTAACGAAAAGGGGACTCAGTGCATGATGTAATCAGATTGTAATTGCGCTAGCTCAAGCTATACTTCTGCAACGAGTGGTGGTTTCACTACCATAACGCTTTTCACGGGGACAGTCTATGATGGTGTTCTCGTGTTGAACCCTTGAAAACAATTCCAGGGCCCAACGTCCTCATCAAATAATGATCAGCACAAAAGGTAATAAAAAATTTCTTTGACGATGGACGGAATTTCGAAATGTGGAAGTTAAGTGGAAGTAGTGAAATGACGTCACCCTGCGGAACCTCTCTCTGTTTAATTCTGCTAAAATTTGAACTTATACAGGAGGATAGTTTGAAAACTTACAATGCCGCTCCCATTTCGTCCGCTTATGGTAATTACCATTTACTGAATCTTTAGGTTGAGGCCCCTAAAGCGGAGATATCGATCCTCCATTGTGCTCAGTTGCTAAACTGGAACTTCAGTTGGAAAATTGAAAGGATGTTCCTTTTTTTATGTAGGTGGATGAAGCTATTAGTATAAACTGTGATTGTATTGAGGAAGCGACGTTCACCAACTGTAACGATATTACAAGGTATTTTGTAGTAAGAAAGCTAAGCTACTACCATCCCAATAATACACCCAATAATAAGAAAATCGAATAATCAATAAGAAAAACGAAAAACGAAAATTTTGGAAAGATTCACTTGACTATTCCAACTTATTTAACCCAACTGAAAAGTTTGCTTTCTGGAGATCTTCAAAGTAGGTCTTCGTGGCGACGACAACGTCCTCATCCGACTCAAATTTTGCGAATGCCTTTTCCAGGAATGATAGAGACAAGATTGCGGCATGCGACTAACGTTGACATCATATATTTTAGAACGAGAAGACGCAACGTGAAAACCTGCCAAATTTGAATGTAGATTGTAACACTTTTATAAACTTAGTTTAATAGTTTGTAAAGAAAAGGTTGTTATGGTGTTTTCAGCAATAGAATTTTTTATTTTAAAAAAATATACATCTTTATTAATATTGGTGTTGATATATTTACGTGAAATTAAAGTAATTAAATCCATAAAATTAACAAACAAGTGAGGAAATTATTTTTTAATGGGTTATTTTAAATTTCGTTTTTACAACTCAACACTATACACTTCATTTTTAGAAATGAATATATTTTTTCGACCGTTTTTCTTCGTTTAAATGTTTTGCTCGCATTTTCTTCAAAATTATGGCGTCATTGCCGAAATAAAGTAACGGTAAAAATTTTGCGTAAACTCTAATTCTATCATTCTTGGACTTTTCAATGTTTGAAAGCAAAAACAATTCGTAGGGAGATAAATCTGGAGAATGCGGTGGATGGGCAGCCTAATTCGACCAATTTGGCCTTGGCGACGTCCGAGGTGTGAGTCGACGCGTAAGAATCGGTATTGGTTAATAACACAATTCACTATATTAATCAGTCAAGTATGCTCGGGGCTATGCTTTTTTCCCATTTTATTAAGATAGCTCATACATTGACCGATATATTTAGCATGAAATCAGTTAGAACAACGAAAATCATTATATCAGGTATATGGGAGCAGGGTTAATTCATGAATAGATTTCACCCATTTTCTGTAGCATATCCAAGACTTTACGTTTACCTAATTTAGCTACGGTATCTCACATATTAACCGATATATACGGAATAAAGTGAACCAGAAGTTTGAAAATGCTTATAATAGGCATGTGGGCGCTAGGGCAAGGATTGAATGATTGATTTTTGACAGCACGCCATATTATTTTCATTATCTAATTTCTTTAAGATATTTCACATACGCACTGGAACCCTCATATTCGCTATCTGAGAGTTTGGAAAGTTATCCAATTTCAACAATTTTTAGATGAGAAGTGTCATACCTTTGATGCACCATTCGTGCAAAATTTTATTTCGATATCTTCATTGTTGCTTGGTTTAGAGTTTGTCGATTAATTCTTTGCAAAATAAAAAAAACATGAAAATTCAGTTTTAGGCTTAGCTTTTAATAACAAAATACAAAAATGTTTTCAGTACTATTATAACGGTTATAACCTAACGGTTGTTAGTGCCACCTAAACATAATCGAGATAGACATAGTTATATTTTATTGATTAGGATGATGAGACGAGTTGAATGCCGGTGAGTTTCTGTCCATCCGTCTGTCCGTGCAAGCGACAACACTCAGACTTAATGATAAAACTTGGTATACGTATTCCGTAACACTATAAGAAGAATGATATTGCAAATGGTCGTAATCGGACTACACCCATGCCCACAAAATACCGCTAAATGAAAACCTATAAAATCCTGTAACTAAACAATAAAGACATAATGTTGGAATTTGGTTAAAGGAAAGGAAAGGAAAGGAACGGAAAGGCACAGCAGGGAAGGCATCTGTGGGTTGAAAATTTTTAAAACGTGTGAATTGCCCCGCTTCTTAATTGGTTTAATGCACATATCTCCAAACCACTAAAACTATATCAAGCAAACTTGCTGAGTAAAAAGAGTAAAATCGGATTAAAACTACACTAGCTCATTATATAACGGATATATTGAAAACTACTAAAAGTGCGATAACTCGCTGAAGAAATATGCCAGAAGCATTAAATTTCACAGCCAAGATGGTACTCGAAATTCAAAGGAATTGAAGTAAAAATTAGAAAATATATGTAATCCACATAATATTAACCCAAAGAAAACATAAAATCAGACAGTATATATTCCTGGTAATAACATATCTATTTGGCTCTCCCTAGCCTCCACATACAATACCAAATATAAAAATTTCAGACTTCCGGTTGATTTTATGTCAAAAGGTCCTCTAACAAAAACATCTCTGATATAGGGATATCTATATAGTATCTATCTATCCTACTTTGAAGCTGACTTTAAACACGATGTCGTGATTTCCAAATTTGTTGACAACATTGTGATATTTTAATGAAATTGAATATGCCGCTGAATATGAATGAAATCGGTCTTGACCTTAGTCTAAACCACACATTCTTAATATAATGATTTCCGATTCTCTGATTGACTAACTTTTGACTAATGTAACCAATACGAGGTGTGTTCAGAAAATAACGGGAATGTTCTTCGACTTTAATGGCATAGTGCATCATGAATTCTTGCCTCAAGGTCAAACGGCCAAAAAGAAGTACTACCAACAAGTTCAACGCCGTTTACGTGAACCGATCTGAAAAACCCCCCAGATTTGTGGAAAAACAATGGCTTTTGCCTCACGTTAATGCACCTGCTCACACTTCGTTGCTTGTTCGTGAATTCTTGGCCAAAAATAATACTGTAATGATGCCCCAGCCTCCATATTCCCCAGACATCGCTACGATACGTAAGTTTTTCCTGTTTCAAGAAATAAAGAGGACCTTAAATTCCCGTCGTTTTATAAGTATAGATGACATTAAAAGCTCATCGCTGAAAGAGCTAAAGACTATCGCAAAAATCGAGTTTGAGAAGTGTTTCGACGATTAGAAGGAGCGCTGGCATGAGTGTATAATATCGAATGGAGCCTATTTTGAAGGCGACAACATTAATGTAGACGAATGAATAAACATTTTTCTCAAAAAACGCAAATTCTCGTTATTTTTAGAACACACCACGTATATATCGGTCAATCTGTGAGGTATCTTGACGAAACTCAGGCAAAACTTTTTCCAGGTAATAATATGTCCTTATCCCAAAGGTAAATAAAATCGGATCAATACCACCCCTATCCCTCGCCCAATATAAGAATTTCAAACTTCCGGTTGACTTTATGGGGTATATATCGGTCTATAGGTATGTTATCTTAACGGATCTAAGCGAAAGTATAATATTGGACTATAGTAATATTTAATTCAGAAAATGTGTGAAATCGGTTAAGGAATTACACCAGCTCCCGTATACAACATATAATGATTTTCGTTATAAGGCCCACTTTATGCCGAATATGTCGCTCAAGGTATGAGTTATCTTCATAAAATTGCGTGTAAACATATTGTATAGTATAATTGCGTAATGCCAGAAGTTGCTGCAATCAGTCTTAAGCTTCCCCTAGCCCCAATATACGCGATATAGGGATTTCCGTCTTTAAAGCTGACTTTGAAACCGACGTAGCGATTATGAATATGAATGAAATCGGTCTAGGCTTTGGTCTTAACCCCATATGCCTAAAATAATGATTTCCAATTTTCTCGTTGACATTTTCCGCATATTCCCATTATATTAATTTCATCCCTTTAGGTTGAGTTTATATCCCATATATCATTTGAGTTAATGGGACTGATTTGAATATAATTTAAATATTTCGGACATGAAGCAAAATGTAGTAATGAAACTTAGTGAGGTTGTCTGGGAGTGAGGGATTCCTACGCAACACTTTTTAATATAAAATTTTGTCAACACCAGAAAATATGCCCCGGCTTTGATCTTTAAAAATTGCGAGAGTATGTTCGGTTACTTAGCCCTTCCTTATTTGCTACGGTAAGATTTTATCCGTGTTTCTTTAGCAGTTAACATACTTTTACTAGTTCTCCACATATGGGGCATATGCCTGTTTATTATTTGATTTTATCGATTTTCATACTGAGTGATGGCATGCCAGAAAAAATTGTTTCCACTAAGTTCGGTTAATAAAGCGTTGTATTTTGTGACATACTTACAACAAACTTATTAGGAACCTGCACCAAACCACTTCTCAAACGTTTTCTGATAAACCGATTTCGCCCACCTTAATACCAACCACATCAGAGCGTCAAGAAGCTTGTACACCAAGCCATACCAACCATATCTCAATTTTCGCTCAAGTTGTCCGTTGTTCGCTTTAGGTGTTACAAACAACCGTTAGATAAACAAAACTTTTATACCCTGCGCAACATGTTCCGAGATTGTAACAAAGCAACAACCAAATTAAATTATTACACATTATTATTGTTCAAATCCATTTCAGTTAAAGTTTGAAATTCGGTATTATCGATAACCCAATCGGACAAAAAACTTCGGTTGAAGTATTAACACACTTGAACTTTTTTGTGGTATTACTGTTTACAGGACGGTGCCAGTGCGGTTGTCAACAATATCAAAATCCGACAACTCCTACCTAGCAGTAGTAGTAGAACATTAGTACAGTTTATCTCGAAAAATTATTAATTAAAAATGGAAAACGGGTGAATAAACTATTTCGAATAATTTGGAACTAATTTGTGACAAGTAGTTTGAATAAATATATAGAAAAAACAAGGTTACACCAAAACAGCAGTCTCGAAAACTTTTTGAACTCATAGAGAAAAATGCTGAAACTGGACTTGGCAAACCACAATTTGGAAACTGTAAAAATAAATCTAAGGAATTGGGGAGTAAAAACATTATTAAAATAATATTTTTGAAGCATTTGCTTGTTTTCAGTCATTTGGTTGTATTCCATTTCGCATCAATTGAACATTTTTGATACATGTCGTTAGCAAGAATACGATATTAATATAAGAGGTCGTTTTTTACAAACGTTTATAGAAATATTCCTTCATCTCATTTAGTAAAAAAAAAAAAATTTTATCTAAAACAACTTAATCTGAATCAAACATTATTAAAAAGCCATTCAATTGTCACTCGCTTTCTTAGTGCTTGGAAGTTCCTATGGATTCCAGTGATCACGAAGTCGTCTTAATATGCGGCGCACATCAGTTCTGGCCTCAAAATTTTCTTCTTTGTAGTGTAAATCAAAACTAAAATCAATTGTAGTTAATCGCTCTTTCGTAAAAAAATAACTAATTTGTTGCTTTAGTTTTTCGTTTCAAATATAATAGATGTCAAATATTTACTTTTTAGGTTGACATCGATACAATTTCGATTGAAAGTAGTTGTAATTCATAATGCCATGTAAGACATTTAATTGTCGTAAGGATGAGTTGTTTTAACTTCAATTCAACCATGTCGAATTGTAAACCGTATTAGGGGTATAAAAGTAAATTGAACGTGTTTATTTTCATTGCTATATTCCGATTTTATTTACTACTTACTGACTCACTACATTGCTCGCATTGCTTACTGTAATTCAAGGCCTGAAGTGTCTCTGAGGTTTCATATTATACTTCGATTTTCATACATCGGGAATCAAGATGTTTGGCTTGAAGGTGGTGCTTTGTTGTTGGTAATTTTGCGCTGCCGTCGGCCACACGTCTTGCTCTTAATAAATTCTGTGAAGATGGCCCAGTTGGTTTTGTTAAAGTTAACAAAGACCTCCCGAAGCTAACTAGACTAATACTAGCAATGATAATGTTTACAGAGCTATGGAAAGTGTCCATAAATCTGGTGGAGCCTTCGTCAATCATGTCAAATCGTCTACCCCAGCTCCATCCCACTGGGACTATTTGACAAGATATAATACCAAAGATCGGATGTGCATAAAAAGTCGTTTAAATTACCAGATAGCTGCGCCCTAATTTTGTAGGGTATTATTTCATGTTTAATCCAAACAAGTTCATCTCTTCATTATTCTCATACACTCCGAAAGGTAAAACGAGATGTAATGCAAAGGAAAACAACAACACCAACTTTACTACTTTACTTTACTCGCTCACTATCTTTATATATAAAGTTGAAACCGGTAAAGTTCAGAAGATCTGAGCCGCTGTTTAGCTCGGTTTCTTGCACCACAACCTTTTATATGCTCATTTATGCGGCTATCTCTTCGATCAGCTTTTGAAATCCGTTACAGTTAAACCGTGTGTGTTTGATTTTTCTAGGAGGGACTATCGTAACCCTGGATGTGAGGAAGTTGTGTACGGATGACGATCGTTGAGACTGAAGTACCCACAATAGAGGCCGTCGCATTCTGATATTGGTTGGCGATTCCATTGATAATAGTTAGGAAGGCAGAAATGCAGCACGGAACTGAATAAAGGGTAGGGAGATCCTCTGTGGGTCACTTAAGGCAAAAAAAACTACAAATGAAATTGGTTGCTAATTATAAATAATGACACATATATACTTATGGTTATGGTATAGTTGAGAATTTTATTGAAATGTGGTAATTTACGCATGTCACGAAAGACATATGTAACTTCAGAATAAAAGTTAACGGTTTCTATTACTTGGTACAACATCATGTAGTAATTTAATAATTTTTTTGGTTTGGGAAATCAAGGGCATTTATTCCACCGAAATATTTGTAATTAAATGGGCAAAAGCCTCCCCCTCAACGTTCACCATCGCCAATTGGTCAGAAATTACTTACTTATTTTCTTGCTGTGATGCCGAAAAAGCAAAGATCCGTTATAAAAAATCAAATATTTTGCGTCGTTTCATAATTGTTGATCATTTTGTGAAGTGAGTTCAGTTTAGCTTGTGCGAAATAATAGGGATGCGAAAGTTGACCATATAATTTCTTTGAAATATTGGGTATTTTAAATATCTATAGTCGGTAAAGGTATTAAGTATATGATGAAATATAATTACTATATATATATGTAGTAATTATAAAAATACATACTATATTATACGAATAACGAAATATTTTAGTGATTAGTGTGGACGGCTCTATGCAAAAGATTTAAAATCGAAAAAACCAAGGAAAGTACCTTAACTGTCAAAACAAAATCTTTCTAAAAGGCTACTTTTTGCTCAAGAGCATGCCAACTGGGCAGTGGAGAAATGGCGTAATATCCTATGGTCAGATTAGTCTAAATGTAATAGGTTTTATCTTGACTGTGGTGGTGCACAACATGTCCAAACACCAAGTGTAGTACAGTGACATAAGAAAAAAAAATACATACATATATATATCACAAAACAAACAAAAAAAAAAGGTGGCAAAAAGGAAAAACGATATATGTGTTCATGCATATATGTATACATAATTATATAGGAAAAAAGTGAAATGGGAAATAACTAAGTTTGCAAGTGCTTAAAATATTGCCATAGAAATAGAATGGAATATAGACAAGTGTACAAACATATATCATATGTCTTATAAAAGTCCAGTGAAAATAAGAAATACATAAAATTGTTAAACACATATGTGTGTTTACCAAAAACAACAAAAAAGGGTTTATCACAAAATGTTGCATTTACTCTGCCCTATGTTCAAGCTGTTAAATTTGTGTGTCTTTTTTTCTCAATATTTTTCAGATTTGCTTGTTCTTTCTGAAAATGTTGAGTGAAAAGATTCAATACCTTTCGCTCAATACCTAGAGTGAAAAGATTCGTAGAAGACGTTGTAAACGCTTACTCAGGGTCAGAGGAAAAAAAAAATTGTTAAACGATGAGGATTTTCATTATATTCCTAAATTGCAGTTTTTTTATTATTGATAGCAATTATTTGCTCGTCTTTTCTATACAAATAATTTTCCTATATGAACGAAAACAATCGAACAGCTGATCCATGATAGAGTGGCATTTTTTTTATTCTTTTATCATCTAAAAAATGCTAAATTTTCAAGATATAATGCACCTTTTATATAATGTTGCCATATAACGAGGTAACATTTTCATCGAGAAAAGAAATTGCTATAATGATCCTAATTGCAATACTTTTTATATCAACTCCTTTTTCGCGTTCTTCTGTTATTGCAAAAAATAAACATATTTATATACACACATACGGTATAAAATCTGCATATCTCTTTATACCATATCCACATTGGGTACAATTAAATAATTAAATTATAAATACATCACTATTTATAAAGTGATCGTAATATTTCGCAAATAAACAAACGTGAGGTGAAGTTAGTAGGAATTATTAAAAAAAATCGGCTTAACAGAAAAATATATAATTCTGGTGAACAATACTAATACATATTGGTATACATTAATAGCTGTAACGGTTTCTGAGATAAGTATATTAAACCTATTTGGGGGCGGGACCATGCCCATTTACTTACTTTTTTGCCCATAGATGTCCCGCCCTACTAGGATACTCTATACCAAATAACACGTTTATATCTTTATTCGTTGCTTAGTTATAGCACATTATCTGTTTTCTATTAATGGCATTTTGTGAGCGTGGCAGGTGTCCGTCCAATTACGCCCATCTGCAATACCAACCGTCTAACGGTGACAAAGAACTCGTGTACAAGTTTCATCAAAATATATTAATTTTTACTCAAGCTATCGCTTGCACGGACGGACGGACAGACAATCACAGGATTTCAATTCGTCTTTTCATCCTGATCATTTATATATATATATATGTCTATATCTAACCCGATTAGTTGTAGGTGTTGCAAACTACGGTTAGGTTAATAAAACTAATATACTCTCTAGCAAGATGTTTCCTAGCAAAAATATTAGTCGATAAACAAGTAGCTGTACTAATGAGCTTGTCAAAAATTCCAAAAGAAACAAGTGAAGAATTTATCAAATTACTACACACTGTTTTCACTGGTTCGTCGGCTCTATGGACACAAAATATTCTCACAGACAGCTTGGGTCCTATACTGGTAAATATATGTACCGCAGCATTACTATAAAAATCGCTACTATTATGGGAGCATTTGCACTCATCACAAAAAAATATCCCACATGACAACAAATGAAAGATTTTCTCACTACCCAGTACGAAATAGCAGACTAAAAAATCATTACCTTAATAGAAGCTTCAATAGACCTGAAGCTAGTAGCAACAATTCAATTAACAGAAATTTTACCAAGTGCAATTCGAACAAAATAAAAATACGTCATTCGAACTATGCACAGGAAAGCAAAAGTTATATTCTTGCGAGAAATTTAAAAAATTAAATATCAGTGATAGATATTCCATTGTCCAAGCTCACCCCAAAACAGCGCTAATATATAAATAACCAGAGGTTTAATTGCAACAGCAAATGCCGAAAATTGCCAAGAGACACCATGCAGGACGAAGGTATTAAAAACTCTAGCGAAAAAGAGAGCAGGGTAATACCCACAGCAGTGGTCTCAATCGAACACACAGGAGAACTGTTTAAACTTAGGACCTTAATATACCAAGGATCGCAACGATGATTTATATCGTCTAATGCACAAATTAGACTAAAACTTCGAACCAACCAAGCCAATGTTGAAATCACGGGAACGGAAGAGGACGGAACTGTAATAATCTGCTCTACTGCCCTAATTTCCCTCCAAACGGATAAGCGAATTAAAGTACAGGTTACAGTCTTGACGCAATCTGCTCTACTGCCCTAATTTCCCTCCAAACGGATAAGCGAATTAAAGTACAGGTTACAGTCTTGACGCAACTTACAACCGTGCTTCAAAGCTATCACATAAATAGCAAGCATTGGCAAAAGGTTTCACACCTGAAGCTAAGTGGAAAAGTTAGAGAAACTGTTTCCACGTTAACAACTAAAGTTGACGAGATTTCAAACGAATACCGTAATTCACAGTTAAGGAAATTCTGAGGGTTAGTTAACTCCCTCCATATCAACCACAACCCCAGAAGATCTGTAATGTGAAGACTTCTATAAAGCCGCAACTACTCGATCAGGTGATGGTCGGTATGTTGTATTACTACCACTTAGGTCACAATTTCCCGACACACTCGGCTTAGGTCCACACACCATACAGTAGTAAACCCACACAAAAAGACTACAAATGTGAGAGTTGTCTTCAACGCTTCTAAATGCACAAGTTCTGAAAATTACCTTATTTACGGGACCTACTCTCCAACCAAATTTAATACCTATCATACTAAATTGCCGTACATTCAAATACGTACTCAATGGCGACGTCAAAAATATGTACCGACACATAATCATATATTAAAACAACCAACCCACTAGTCCACTTCGCGACTATAAATTAAGAACAGTCACCTTTGGTGTCAACTGTGCCCCATACCCAGCCATTCGAACACTCCACAAATTGACAGAAGACGCAAAGCTAAAATTTCCCATGGCAACCCTGGTGTGAAGAACACAAACATATGCAGACCACATCCTGTCTGGAAGTTGCAGTCTACTACAAACGTGCGGTTCACTAGCACAAGTGACACAAGCCTTCAAAACCACACGTTTCCCCTTAAAGAGGATAACGGTATAATATATTTAAAGGATAATATATTAAAGAAAGTACCAAAAGAAAATTTGTTGGACACCAATTTCCTCAAATTCGAAAAGGAAAGTACCACAAAAACTCTGGATTTAACAGAATCTGATATCAGACCAGTTCTAATACACTACTCCAAGTCTACTACGATTTGAGCTTTGTGGCACGCTACTTCTTGAAAAATTGGTATCCATGGAAAATACAAATTATTCCTCCTATCAGATTCCGAAATCGTACCAGCTTTGTTAGAAAAAACACCACATGCATGGAAAACTTACAATATATCTCAAATCACACGTCTCTAATATTTGATATAGTAGGATTAGTCACTTGGCGCCACATGTAAAGAACGCGATTTCATAATTTTAGCAGTAAAATCCCAACTTGCCAAATTATATCTAATTATATCCACTTACTTATGCTAAATGCCAAGCATAGCCTAATGTAGAAAAAGTCCACCAAGAGTTTTATATCCAACGACTTAAGTCCCAAATAAAGAACTACATTTTCATGTGCACGATTCACTAGCAGAAAATGTGAACGCAGCTTATGGCAGCGCTTCCACCTGACCGCTGCAATTTCACTTTGCTCTCACCATAACAGGTGTCGACTTTGCTGGGCCGTTTCAGATAAAGGCGTCAATGTTAAGGTCTCCCTCCAAAAAGTTTCGAATCCCACTTCAAACAACTAGCTGGAAACTACAAACTTAACTATGGACAATTTAGTACATTACTAATACGAATTGAAGCCGTTCTCACCTCATGGCTTCTCATTGTACTCACGCAAGATTCCTTCGACTTTACAGCTCAGGGCATTTTCTAAAAAGAGTGGAGTCGCTATCCTTATCATATCGATGAGAAGGAACTAAAATTCCGAATCATGAATTTAACCGCCGATGGAAAAAGGAGTATTTAAAGGATCTCCATACGAGGTAACGATGGAAAGCCTTGAAAAGACACCAAAACTTAGAGATTGTGTCCTTATTCACGAAAGTTGTCTCCTCCACTTAGACTCATATCAGAGTAATTGATGTCCGTAGGCAAACCGGAACACTAACCAGACCGCTCCTGAAATTATGCTTTTTGCCATAACATAATTTCTACCATAATATATATTTCTACCATAAGATATTACCGAAAACGTAAATAATTACCAATCAAAACAATAAGCTACCCCGACCCCCCGAACTCCGGCTCCAATAGCACCGCCAGCGGCTCCTTGTAGTGGTACCCTATCAACCACTGATGTTAATTGAACCGCTTCGCGCCCGATGCCTCCTATGGCACTACCCACACTGACTACGGAAAACTCTGTCCCAAATATGCGGCAGGCATTATACACTGCTTCACATTACTCCAAAATGCGACATCAGTAAACCACATGCCCCTCGCAGTGGGTCGCGCAGGCAGACAACGGCAGACTATTTGTACGGTACGACACCGACGACCAGCAGCCTCTCCAAAGTCCCGTCCGTGGAATTGACTGGAACACCAACGGTGTCGACAGCTTAGGTCATAATATCGCTGCTCCATTGAGATCAGGAACGTTGTGGAACGCTGTAACAGCTGCAGTAACTGCTAGGCTGAATATTCGCCTTGAGGGCCGGGGTAGCTAAATGAGCGTAAGCCTCCCCCTCAACGTTCACAATCACCACATCAGCACACCACTCCACAAGGTACAACGCACACTCTAATACACTATATCTATACATAAGTAGGCGTGGCTGTAGTCCGATTTCATCCATTTTCAAATATTAAGCACCAAATTTGGTTGAAATTGTTCTAGTCGTTCCTAAAATAAGAGATTTCAAGTAAAAGTGAGCGGTGCCATGTACATTTTCCAAATTTTACACCGATTCCTATGCAGTCCTTCTGTTCCATATTTACATGTAAATTAATGCTTCTGGCGTGTTTCTTTAGTTATTTTTAACGCAAGAAGAAGAACAACTGCACCCAGAGTAGCAACAACAACAGAGAAGGACGAAACTGTAAGATTAGGATGGAGTGCGCACATTTAACAGCTTTCAACATAATCGTCATATTGGGGTAGGCGTGGCTATTTCCGATATCAACCATTTTGCTAATGTATGAGGAGGTGAGAAGGATTTGCTGATTTGATTGATATAGCTTTGGTGGTTTGTAGGATATGAACTTTTTACGAATTAGAGGGCGAGGCCTCCCCTACTTTTTATAAAACTTTAAACCACAGATGCCTCTCCCTATTTTGATGCCTTGTGACTAAATGTGAATTTTTACATTAATTTGTAACTTATTTAAAAAAAGTTTAGTCTTTCTATTAACGGCATTCTGTGGGTGTTGGTCCGTTTCCACCCATCTGCAATACCAGACTCCTTAGGATGCCAAAGAATATGTAAAAAGTTTCATCAAGATATCTCAAATTTTACTGAAGCTATCGCTTACTCGGACGGACAACAAACAGTCACCAGAATTCAACTCGTCTCATCATCCTGAACACCTTTTTCAATTGGTTTCCTATGTATGTATATACATATATACCTATGAAACTTGAACGGTTCATTCAGCAGCGTCAATGTTGTTGTGGAGTTGATGGTCGATGGGGAAAAAGGTGCTTCGTTCTTAATTCTTCGTCCGCTTCGTTCAAAAATTAATTTCCCACATTTTATTTGATAGGTGAAGTTCGCAATTCCTTTATTTTTGTTTTAATTCCATTCCTTCCAATGTGGACTTGTTCCAGATTGAATGACAAATAGCTTTTGAGCGAGTTATCGAAAAATATGTGGAATTTTCACACAAACGAATGAAACAAAACGTTAGATTGGAGACTTAAACCATCCAACGCCAGCATATTTGATTATTCGGTTATCCACACATTCTTAGTTTTTAATTTATTTAATTTGATTCTTTATCTCAATATCACGTGTCATGTGTATTGTTGTCACATACGTGTAAATGAATATTTGTAATCTGTATATATATATATATATATATAACAAGACAAGACAAGACAAACCAATCCAGAATTAGATGTTTTGGTACCCTAATGCCCCAGAGCAAGATAATCCGCTAAGATAATAATTAGTAACGGACAACTACCCTTAATATATTTAAAAAGCTAAAATAAAAGTTTTTAATTTTTAATAGGCACTGGATCTTCAGTCTGTTTAATCAAACAAAACTTATTAAAAACCGAAGCAAAGAGTAATCCATTTGCCTAAAAAGATCAAAAGAGTAAATCCAATTTGCCTAAAAACCGCCATGGGCAAAGTTAATTTAAATATAATGCAGAAAAATCGAAATGGAAAGTACAAAAACAAATTAAATTTTTTTATAATTTTCCTTTATAAATATCTTTCACTCAGACAATAACAAATTGTCATTCACGAACACTATTAAACATGAAAACATTACCAAACATGAAGACCCTATTTATACAAAATAATATAATTACCCTAATGTTCATAGGCAAGAGGTAGAAAAACAAATTAAGAAAATGCTTGATTACGGAATTATTTGTGGCGTATAATCTCATATTCTTCACCAATTTGGGTGGTACCAAAAATGTCATAGAATGCCAGATGACATCACAGTGGACGATGATATTTCATCTCCAAAATGGATAAAATATTGGAAAAATTGGGAAGAAGTATATACCTCACCACAACTGATTTAACTAAAGGATTTCATCAAACAGAAACGACTGCTGAAAGTATAGAAAAACCACATTTTCCACACAAAAACGGTCCAGCTACATTCCAAAGACTGATGAATACAATTCTCGAGGAACTTATTAGCAAAGATTTCTTCGTCTATCTCGACGATATAATTATATTTAGCAACGCACTTCAGGAACATATCGAATCGCTCGATAGAGTCTTCTCGAAATTAAAAGTTAGACAATAGCGAATTTCGCCCGAAACAGATTTTCTTGGACACATAGTAACCACAGAATGTATTAAACCAATTCCGTATAAAATAAAAGCCATATAAAATTACCCAAAGCCTAAAATTGAAAAGCAAATCAAAAAATTCTTATGCTTAGCAGAACTTTATTGAACATTTATTAAAATTTTTTCAAAATCATAAAACCTTTAACTTCATGTCGAAAACAAGGGATAAAGGTAAATAACACAGATAAAGAATTGATTAACGTAGTAGAAACGATAAAATTGTTAATCACAAAAGCCAATATTAATTTGCCTCAACTATGGTAAGGGATTTACACTATTAAATACTACTCATAGTAAAAAAAATCAATCAATCAACTCAATTACTGAGAAATATATAGAAATATTTTCATCTATATCTTTACGGCAGAAATTTCATTATGAAATTTGACCACAAACCCCTTCAATGGCTTAATACTTTAAATTTGAAATTTGACCACAAACCCCTTCAATGGCTTAATACCTTAAAGGAATCCAATGCAAATTAACAAAGATGGAAAATAATGTTAAACTAGTTTTAGATTACTAGTTTTAGATTAGACTAGTTAAACTAGGAATACAATTTCAATAAAATTCAATAGAAGTAGAAAAATGTAATGCAAATGGACAAGAAATAGCATTAAATGTAGGCAAAATAGATTCAGCATACGAAGACAATGGAAATGATAACAATATAATTCTATACTAATCATTAAATACCTAAAATCAGCTTTTAAGGAATAGGAATAATTTGTTGGAAGGCAAAAACGGGGACTAATCAATATATTAGGAAGAGGATTGAAATTCTTGTTTGAAACAATTGATGAAGAAGACAATGAAATGATAAAACATATAGGTTATAAAGAAACATTATTAAACCAACTATGATAAATATATTAGGGAGTGGATTGAATTTTTTGTTTGAAACAATTTTTGAAGTTACGAAGAAACATTACTAAACCAACTATAAAATGTAACAGCCAATTACAAAACGAACTTACAGAGAAAATTAGTAAGGAAGGTTAACTTCGGGTGTAAGCGAACATTTTATACTCCCGCAATTTTCAAAGATCAAAAACTGGGCATATTTTCAGATGTTGGCAAATCTTTATACCAAAAATTGTTACATAAGAATTCAACATTAATTATTCGGCGGGATTGTGATTGGATTATAATCATATTTGGTATCTTACTAACTTGTATTATAGGCCGCAGATTCACTTAATTCCATTACTACACTTTGCTTCGTGTCCGAAATATTTATATTATATTAAAATCAACCCAATTAACTCAAATGATATATGTGATATACTCTCAACCTAAACGGCCAAAATTAATATAATTGGCATATACGGAAAACGTCAACGAGAGAATCCGAAATCATTATATTAGGCTTATGGGGTTTAGATCAAAGTCTAGACCGATTTTATTCATATTCAGCGCTAAACCACATTATGTTTAAGAAAGCAAAACTACTTAATTTCATTGAAATGTCACACATATTGTCCAACACTAGCGGTTTAAAGTCATATGTTTCCACGCAATTTTATGAAGATAACTCATACATTGACCTACATATTCGGCATAAAGTCGGCTATAATAACGAAAATCATTATATGTAGTATACGGGAGCTGGTGTAATTCCTTAACCGATTTCACACATTTTCTGAATTAAATATTACTATAGTCCAATATAATACTTTCACTTAATTTCGTTAAGATAACATACATATAGACCGATATATACCCTATAAAGTCAATCGAAAGTTTGGAATTCTTATATTATGTATATGGGGTTTAGGGGTGGTATTGATCCGATTTTATTTACCTTTGGGATCAGGATATATTATTACCAAGGGAAAATTTTGTCTGAGTTTCCTCGAGATACCTTGCAGATTGACCGATATATATGTGGTGTTCAAAAAATAACGGGAATTTTCGTTTTTTGAAAAAAATATTTATTCATTCGTCTACATTAATGTTGTCGCTTTCATTTATACCAGCGCTTCTTCCAATCGTCGAAACACTACTCAAACTCGATTTTTGGGATAGCCTTTAGCTCTTTCAGCGATGAACTTTTAATGTCACCTATACTTGTAAAACAGCGGCCCTTTAAGGTTCTCTTTATTTTTGAAAATAGGAAAAATCACGCGGAGCAATGTCTGGCGAATATGGAGACTCGGACATCGTTACAGTATTGTTTTTGCCAAGAATTCACGAACAAGCATCGAAGTCTGAGCAGGTACTTTATCATTTTTTCGTTTTTCGGATTGCTCCACGCAAACGGCGTTGAACTTGTAGGTAGTACTCCTTATTGACCGTTTGACCTTGAGCCAAGAATTCATGATGCGCTATGCCATTAAAGTCGAAGAACACAGTCGAAGAAATTTCCGTTATTTTTTGAACACACCACGTGTAGTATAAAATCAATCGGAAGTTTGAAAATCCTTATATTGGGTATATGGACACTAGTAACTAGGTGGTACATACATACATACATACATACATACATACATACATACATACATACATACATATGTCCAATATTATACGTTCACTTAATTTTCCAAGATATACGTATTGCTGATATATACCGTAAAAGCCAACCAGCTGTGTGAAATTCTTTTATTCGGTATATAGGGGCAAAGGGCAGCAATAATCCGATTTTATAAATTTTTTTATTTTTTTTATTTTACACGGAATCTACCATGTCGGTATTTAAATAAAATCATAAAGTAGACATCAAATGACTTTTTTTTTTTATTATTATTATGACATTCATTGTTCTTTTTAAATTAGTAAAAATTAAACAAATTAACGTATTGAAAGAAAATAATAAAAATTCATATATGAAAAACTCCAAAATTCTGGTGCGACAAAACTAAAGTGGATGGCTGTGATTTCTAACTGTACACATTCATTTTTTGCCTAATGGTGTTTAATGAGCAGCAAATTTTGGATATGTCTAGTTATTAGCTAAATAGAAAAAAAATGTGTGCATATTCAGTTGCAATTCGGTATTCAACGAGGTTGGTTGTATACTAAAGTGAAAAGTATTTCAATGGCTCGAAATAAGTATTCTGCTCATTTTAGAGAAAAATTTGTTAATAATTTAAGAACGAATAATCGGAATCGAAGAATTATGACTATTGCAAAAAATTTTGTAATAAATCATAGTATTGCGACTATTAAGCCGATTTCGCACATCAGACTCTGTAGTTACAGTGGTTAGAGGTGGAAAGCCGCGGAAGGCCGCGGAAAACAAACGAACGAGAGGATAAGGCATACTCGGGAAATAAAAAATAACCCTTTTATATCTGCAACATCTATTGTAAGGAAATTTCGGTTAAATATATCACAGAGATCTATACAACGTCGAGTTGTCCAAGGTGGACTTTCATGCTACAGGAGTGCAAAAAAGCCGTACATTTCTTTAAAGAACAGGCTGGTGCGACTGCAATTTACGAGGATACACATAAACTCGATGATTACAAAGTGGTGAATTGTACTTTTTTCCGACGAATCGATGGAGTTGTTTTTCATAGGTTATAGAAAACCAATGGGAAATTGTAGATCGAAAAATTAGACGTGAAATTGTAAAAATAATTACTCTTTATTCATACAAGTAAAGAAGGATGGAAGCATCAAAGCATTTCCGGCGACATATTATATAAATTAATTGAATCCATGCCTCGCCGATGTGCAGCTGTATTGAAAAATAAGGGATACGTAACTAAATATTAAGAGACAAAAATTTTCCAATCATGAAACCATTTCGTGCTTTAGTTTTGTCGCACCAGAATTTTGGAGTTTTTCATATATAAATTTTTTCAATAAGTTAATTTCTTTAATTTTTGCTAATTTAAAAATATTGTAAATAGCAGCTCATAAAAATAAAAATAATAAATGAAATGAAGAATTCTTTTTTACGTTTTAATTCATGTTCAATTTTAACACGATGATACATTATAAAACAGCAGCAAATAACAATATATAAAATAACAATGTATACACACAAAATGTCAACTCAGAAGGACTCAATTCTGTAACGAATATGATGTTTCGGGGTAGAGCGCGTTTTATTTTTTTTAAGGCTTTTTTTCAAGTCCTTTAATTTTTTATTTGCAAAAATGATATCGTAAGAAATTAATGAATTACTGAAGAAATGGACTAATGTCCCAATTTGTGTATTGACATATAGTATCGGCAGTGATAAAGAGATATCCAACTCCAACTCCTGAGATATCCAATATGAGAGCGCCTCAAAATTTGCATTTTTTATAATATTCCGCATCGTTGCATTTAAATAAAAACACTCAACTCTTATTACGACTAAAAATTATTACATAATGAAATGTTAATATATGTTTAGAGCATTATAAAACAATCGATTTTTAAACTTTTAAATAATAAATTAAATTAATTAAACGTGTGAGCTGTCAATTGATAAATGTTTACAATTCTCAATCAAAAATGGATCCCCGAAGATGCGAATTACCATACGTTTATTCAAATACATTTAAACTTCACGTTTCTTTTTATACTCTCGCAACATGTTGCAACAGAATATAATAGTTTTGTTCATATAACGGTTGCTTGTAAAACCTAAAACTAATTGAGTTAGGTGTAGAGTTGTACATATATAAATCATCAAGATTACGAGACGAGCTGAATTCCGGGTGACTGTCTGTCCGTTCGTCTGTGCAAGCGATAATTTGAATAAAAATTAAGATATCCTGATGAAATTGCTATAGCTACGTAAAAAAATTAAGATGCAAACTTATAATTTGGTACAGGGAATCGTAGTAGAGAGGGACATTTGCTGTTTAAAATTTTTTTAAGTTGACTTGGCTCTACCCCCTAATGGGTTTAATGTATATATCTCACAAACTACTAAAGCTGTATCGACCAAACTTGCTCAGGACATAGGAGTCCTCATACACTGGCAAAATTAATGAAATATGCCCACTTTTCGGAGAAATCGCATATTTCAGGAACCAATCAACCAATTTATATACAATACAGGCCTACTTCCCATATAACACAATTTTAAATTCAATTCAAAATTTATCTGGTAATAATGTGCCCCTGTGTCAAAAATGGGCAAAATTGGTCAGTACTTCTCTTAGCTTCCACACACATAATATACAAAACTTCGAACTTCCGCTTTACTTTAGACCGTATATATCGGACAATCTGCAAGATATCCTAATAAAATTCAGATAACGTGTTTTCCTGATAAAAACGTGCCATTAAGCCACAAATTTATAAATTCGGAACAATATTTCCCTTTTTTCAAAAATCCGGATGGCTTTAGACTGAGTATATTGGTCGATATGTAAGATATTTTAGCAAAATTAAATGAACGTATAATTTTGAAAATACTATAGTTTGGTCGCAAAACTGAGTGAAATCGATCCACGAATTACCCCAGCGCCCCTATATAACACAATTACAACGATTATAGTTATTCCAGTGGACTCTATGCCGAATATATTGGTCAAATTTTTAATTATCTTAATAAAATTCAGTGAAAATACGTTCTCAAGCATACTTTAGTTTAATGCCAAAGTAAATGTTATCTGCTCAGACCATCCCCTAGCCACAATATGCCCAAATAGTGATATACGACTTTCCAGCTGACTTTAAACCGTTTATACAATTCAAATGTGTGATATTTCAAAGGAATTAAATGTTTTCTTACTATGATGTGGTTTAGCGCTGAATATGAATCAAATCGGTCTAGACCTTGGTCTACACCCCATATCCTGAATATGATGATTTACCCCCCATCTGGTTGACTTTTTTTCATATACACAATATATTAAATTTCGTCGCTATGGTTGAGTTTATATTACAAATATCTCCTTAGAATATGTCTCAACAAATTAAATAAGAATATGACGAATAATGTTTCGTCATTCGATAATAAAAATGATGGATGTTATATCTTCCCACAGATCTAATATCATGAATCTACATAGATGTTTTCCCTTTATTAAATTGACTTTGTGCGTATATAATCTAAAGTAAAAGTTAATATGATGATAAATATGATTGCAGTCAATTCAAAATTTTGTCAAATAATGAATGTTGAATTCATTTGCAACATTTTCTAGTATGAAGTTTGAATTGTGAACACCTGAATCTTTCTTTTTATTGTTTTAAATTTCCATTAGCGAGCTTGCGCAGCGGTTATAAATGTTACCGTTGAAATATTATATTGGTAGGATTTCTATATGAGCATTCCAGTTTTTTCAGTTGCTACGTCAAACCTCCCCGATCCCCGAACCTATCCCGATATCTAAGTCAGGTAGCTGATTAAGTGGATAAGTGACATGAGAGTTGTACATCTTTTTATTTTTAGTACCAAGCATTGCACTGCAATTGATATGAAGAATTTCTAACTCCACATTAGTTGATAGCGATGCAATTTTAAGAACAGTTCCAATTCAAGAAAATTAAGAAGATTTAACGAGTAAGGGGTAGTACTGGCTCATTTAGAATTAAATATGTTTACGATTTCAGCAGATAAGTAAGCGCTAATCAGGCGAAGCCTAACGTTATATACCTTCGCAATTCGTCAAGAATAACGGCGCCGGAATATTTCCAGATGGTAGCAAATCCTTACAACAAAAATTATTACATATGAAGTAGTTATTGGACCAAATTGTGAATCGTTTACTAACCTAATTATGTTTAAGATAACACGTTGACTTAAGTTAACTCAATTTCATTAAATTAATTCACAAATTGTTCGATATATACGGTATAAAATCAACCTGAAGCATAAACGCAGCCTTATGCACAGAGATCCCCATAGGTATCTGAGGGCTATAGTCCGATTTCCATATGATGATGATGATGATGAAATTAGATGAGAGTTGTCAAACAATACGTGTCTGATTAGCGCTTACTTTTATTCCAACATATTCACTGATGTTCAATTTATATATTGGAGAAGAAAAGAATATGATATGGCTTAAAATCGGATCATATAAGAAGTAGGAGTGGTTGTAGCCCTTTTCTATACTGGCAATGGACCGTTCATACACAAAATATGGTTCAAATTGGGAGAGCAGTTGCTGAGGCATGACATTTTGCGTAAAAGTGGTCGGTGTGACGCCCATTGTCCAATTTGTATACCGATTCATATGCAAACTTGTTGACGACTAAATTTAATTCTTCTAACATTTGTCGTTAGGCAGTCACCGTACTTTTAGTAATTTTTAACAGATGGGATGGTTGGGTAAGGGATGGTTATAATCCGAATTTACGCATTTTCACGTTAAAATATCATAGTCGAGTAGTTTGTGAGATATATAAAATGAGTGTAAGCTTTTTTAATGGAGTCACAAAAGTAATCTTTACACAAGCGGACGTGTTTGCGGATTTTGCGGTGATTCGATTCTTGTTTTTGAAAGGAAAATCGAGCAGTGAAATGAAAGATTGCTAGAATGGTGTATCCGGTGACTTTCTCTTTCCATGACGACTCAAAAATTGGTTCACAGATTTTCAATGTGTTTCGATGAGCCACTTCCAGGTGCCCTGAAAACAGCGGAGAATAATGTGGAAAAAGTCCATGGTCTCGAATTAGCAGATCGTATTAATCATATACTGCATGAATTAATGGGCAGAGCAAGAAGTTGACGAGGTCAGTGGCGAATGTGATTCTATTTAAGCGTGATCTGAAGGAGTTTATGTGTCGTTTCGTGGCTGTTGACGAAACATGGATCCAGTAGTACACACCAGACGCAAAGGAAGTCGAAACAGTGGAGTGCAGCCTCTGAACCTGCTCCGAACAAGGAGAAGACTATCGGCCTATCGTCCTCACCAATCGGTCGGAAAGGTGAGGACCACCGTGTCCTGGAATTTAGGGGGTGTGATTTACATCGGCTACCTAGAGAAGAACAAAACGATTACAGGGCTATATATACAATGCCGAATTATTGGGTCCATTCGACGTCGAATTTCAGGAAATATGTCTCATTTAGAGAAGAAAAAAGTGCTCTTCCACTATGACAATCGGCTAACGCATCCACTGCCGCCACGCAAAAAAATTGTGATCTTGCATAGTGGTTACAAATGTCTCCGTTAAAACATTTTTATGGAAAATACGGAGTGGAAGTGGAAATATGGAGTTCCGAAGTCGTCGTTTTGTACCATAAAAAATTTAAATATAAAATCGAAGAACACCTTCAAACAACGCATCAAACGAAATCAGTACGTAAATCACTTAAACAAAGTGAATTTTCTAGAATGGAGTAGGTTTATGACACAACGTCGAAGCCATAATATATATAACAATGGTGTCATTTTAGAGACAATTGCGAAGAAGTTTCATTCTAAGTTCTACGATTGAAATTTTTCTTAGTATTCCGAAATAATGTAGTGAAAATCTGTCATTTTATGTAGTGTTTAACCATTTATAAAGAAGCTAGAGGACTTAATAAAAAATAATAACCTTTCCCACGAAACAATTTTAAATCCAGTTGGAAGCGCTATTCATTAGAAATTATATCTTGGAAAAACAAAGGTTCTTTCTGAAGAAGCATCTGTACGAAGAAGAAAAAAACAAACAGGAAAGAAACATTTTTAGCATGCGCCAATACTTTGAGAAACAAGAAATTGCCATTTTTAGTCATTGGAAAATCTCAGTACCTGAGGCTCTTCAAAAACAAATTGTCACCCGTAATCTATATGCATTCGAAGTCTGCTTGGATGAATACCTTCATCTTTATAAAATGGGTTTTCGACCACTTTGTTCCACAAGAATGTTTAAAAAACGAAATCTTTAGTTGGTTAATGATTTTTTGATTTATGCCACCTAATGTAACACCTTTGATTCATCGGATAGATTAAAACAGAAATAGAATTTGAGCTAAATTCTTGTTTTTGGAACAAATATCTTCGAATCTTTAAAACGTGTTAACTTTTTCGAAGTTATATTCCTGTTGGCGTTTTATTAGAAAAATCTGTCAAACAATTCCATCACAAGATGTTTTAAATTATAGTTCTGAGGGATTCGATGAAGATTAAATACCAATAGCAGAACTGATTAATCTCGAAGGCAAAAAAGTCCTCGAAGCAACATTGACATTGGCAGCAGCGTTTTCCATAATGTAAGACTAATGTTGGTATTAATTATCTTAATATTGGTCAGCTCTGGTTTTCAAATTAATTTGTCAGTGTTCAGTTGAATTCGCTGATATTCTCGAATAGAATTGTGATGATGGTTTTGTTAATTTCGATACAAGCGCCAATGAAAATTATATAGATTCCACTATTCGAACAGATGATGCTGCAAATGAGATTAAACATGAAGAAGTAATAAATTTTTTAGGGAACGGGCGGCATCAAATATTGTTGAACTTTTGGTACTTAGTGATTTGCAAGAAATCGCAATACAGAGAAGCTTGGGAATTGAAGATTTTTTCTGTAAAAAATTAATAAAATTGTTGAATTTTATTATCGTTAAAATAGAAGGAATATAAAAGATTTAAAACTGAATGCATTTGATTATTTATTTGAAAAATTTTTCTATTATAGTTAAAAAAAAATCATTCGGTTTAACGAATTGGTGGTACAATATAAGATTTGTCATACTGGACGTTCACTGGATCTTAAAAACTAAAAATCTGTGGCAGCAAAAACTACATATTATTCATGAGAACCGGTACTTATTTTAAGCCTGACTTGGGGGTTTCCTTAGAGTTTATCCTTTTTTATATAATAAATACACGAAGTAACAGTATCTTTCTGTACTGTTTATTATCGTATGTACGCTACCAGCAGCCAATTTACCCACAAATGATTAAGCTTTTAACCCAAACGAAATGTTGTTGTTGATTGAGTCATGAAAGTCATTATAGCATTTTCCGAAACCCTTAAAATTTGATATATAGGCTTTGGAAGTTCGCAATTTGTTGACTGTATTTCTAAAACTATACTGTATTGAAATATGAATTACTCACATTCGCCAAGAGGGTTCCTCAGGAAACTCTGCGATCAAAATATCTTCGTTCTGGTTTTTCCCGACATAGTGATAATAAAGCTTTTGATTTTCATTTTGCTTCACTTCTGCCCCATCTGCACTTCCGACTTGATCATATTTCTGAAATATATAAATTTTAATTGGTACTTCCAAATGTTGATACGAATGACATACGGCATAAAAAAAACCCTTGTTATCGATAGTCCAAGAAATTTCACTAAATTTGACTTTTTCTAATGTCTCTTTGAGATCATCTCCAGTTTTTACATCACGTATTTTTATCTTTAACCAGTCGGATCCATTTTCACTTATACCATACGCCATGTAATTTCCATCCTCAGAAAACGACTTTTGGGATAAAGCCACCGTGCCGTCCGCAGACCATGTGTTGGGATCTAAGAAAACCTTTGGTTGATCTACAAGCTGCTTTTGTTGAAACAAAACACTATAGAAAAAAATATTTAACAATTAACAAGATGAATTTTTAAAATTAATTTACTTCTGATTCTGCAGTCCCGTGTTAGCGTAAAAGTAATAATAATCTCCATGTTTTGTTGGGCAGCTATATTTAGGATAATTCCATAATTTTGTGAGTTTCATTTCAATGCGATGTCTATCACTCCCTGCTTCAATAAAATTTCTACTAATTTTATTTTGATTTTCAATAAATTGTCTTGTTTCATCAGTGTTTGGATTCTCTAACCAGCGATAAAAATCAAATAATTCAACGCCGTGGAAGTTATCCACATATGAAAAATCTTTCCGTACTATGGGATATTCCATTTCAGACATTGAATTATACATTTTAACCATTAAATTATAATAACCTCTTCTCAACATCACACAACCATACCAATAAGACTGTGTTCAAACGAGGAAACTTTTTACTGCAAATCAGAGTTTTTTGTCCGTGCTCTTATCGGCCCGTTCTCTTTTCGGCTGGCTCCCTTTAGTTTAACGATTGGTTTAACTTGAAAGCTGCTTGATTTTTTGTACATTTTCTGGATTCCCTCTCTTATCATTTTGTCAAATTCATGTCTGCTTCATTTACGCGGTACACGCAAATATTTTTCGCTGGCTAATTTTTATATATATATCGTTTATACCGTTTTCAAAAAACTCTAATTTGCAGTAAAAAGTTTCCGGAAGTGAACGCCCTGTAATCTGTATCTCGGAATTAAGCTGGAATACGAGTAAAGTTATTGTTTGTTAATGTGTGGACGGCAAAAAGCACATATTGCCTGTGGATACAGGCTCGTCACATTCGGTAATTCGATCTTATCTGAAGAAAAGACGACTTTTAGCGTTGGAGATGGTCTATGTCAATGGTCAGTAATGCCCTTTGGATTTCGTAACGCTCCTGCAACTTTTGAGAGACTTGTGGACCAGGTATTAAAAGGATTGCACTGGAAGACCTGTTTGATGTACTTAGAGGATATAATCGTGAACGTGGAAGAGGTTTTCCAACGGATAGTTAGCGCTGGTCTAAAACTGAGCCGCAGTAAGTGGCTAATTAGGACAACTACTAATTAAAACTAATTAGGACATAAAATATCAACGCAGGGCATTTGCACCACTCCCCGTCCTAAAAATTTACATGAATCGTGAAGCTTCCTTGAACTGTATACCCATTATCAATGAGTGTTCCAAATTTTGGCAGCGTAGCTAGTAGCCTCCATGAACTCCCAAAAAGAAACGAAGCCTTGGAGTTGAATAAGGAGCAGGAAATGACTTTCCGAACTCTGTGAAACCGTTATGTACTGCACCAATGTGGGGATATCCGGTCCCAGGCTAGCAGTTTATTTTGGATACCGATGATGTTATGTAGGCAATATGTGAGAGTGGTTGTTTATTATAGCCAGACGATAAGCAAACTAGAGAAAACTTATTGCCTAACTGCCTAATTATTGGAGGTAATTACTGTCGTTGGTGAAGTGCATCAAACATTTAATAAGCACCTGTATGGCCAGCGATTTCGAGTAAGGACAGATTACGTAACATTAAAATCGATTGAGAGGCTCAATCAACCAAAGTTACCCCTTCTCTATAGAACATCTCAAAACTTAGTAATTATGGAAATGCTTATGCGATGTCCCGTCGTCCCTTTAATTTGGCATACAGACATTGCTCAAAAGCTGTTGTCAAAGAAGACATTATAGATGTACTATTAATCGTAATGAAACCGGCAGAAGGCAGGGCGACGAACGAACTACGAAAATGTCGGCAGGAATTTCCCGATTTGAAACTTGTAGAGCGTGGAGTGGGACTGAACAAACGTCCAACGAGAGAAGAAATATTTGCAGAAAGCCTATTGGCAAAGGCATAATGGGCACAGTGAAATAGTTTAAATTTGGTGTCCGGCTGCTTGTATCGAGCATGGGAAAGCGAAGATGGGCAAAGCTCCCTAGCTCTTATGATTATTCCGAAAGTCAGAATTCCTGAACTTCTCAACGAGCTGCCCAACACTCCATGTAGAGAGTAAATAGGAATCACGAAAAGCTTGGAGAAATAGAAGCAAAGGTTTTAATGGGTTGGTTGTCGTCAATCAGTTACAGAGAGTATTACCAATGGTGCCGAGTGCACTGCAGCTAAAAGACTGTCTACAACCGCATTACATCCGCAGTCCGATGGCAGGGTAGAACGATTCATTCGAACTTCAGAGGAATATTTGTGGAAAGTGGTAGACAAGTATCAAAAAGATTGAGATATCCATATATTCTTGTTCCTGATGGCTTAGTGATCTGCTCTACATGAAGCAACGGGTAGACTCCAGCAAGAGTTATTTTTTGGTAATAATCGTCGGTTGCCGATTGATTTAAAGTTTGGAGTTAACCTCAATGGGCGAAGGAATGCTAAGGAAGCTAGCAGTATCCAGAAGACGAGATTATTAGAAATACAGACTAAGGTGAGACAACGCACACAAATTATGAGTGATAAAATAAAGGCAAAATACGACAAGGCAATGAACTCTAAGGGAGGGGATATTGGGTGTTGTTATATAACCCACAACGGAAGGAAAGGTTGACTATTGGAAGAGCAAGGAACAAAATGAAAGTAGTTCATTTAGAATGGCTTACAGCTTTTGGTATCCCAAATATGTCTGATCGGGACAATCAGACATAGATGGAGGGTAGTGTGGTGAGCACGACAGCCAGAACAAGACAGAATCGACGATAAGTTGCAAGAATCAACCAGACAGCGAAATTTGTAGTTCGCAGAATATAAGACCTACCGTAGTGGCAATAGACACAGTTCTAATTAAAATATTACCGAGTAAAGTCTAGATGAGTTATATGTTAGAATTTGCAAACTCAATTAGAGAGTGATAAAGTGATAAGTTATCTGAATTAGAAATAAAAACGAGTGTATAGCCATTAAATTGTGACTTTTATTTAACGATCCAGTGATCGAACTCGGAGTAGAGTTTCAACATAGGAGATTAACATAGTAAATCCGTTACAAGACAATTAAAATTTCCGAACATATTTTAAATATTCGGCGGAAATTTTCAAAATGAAGAGAATTATCAAATTACGTAGCAGCGAACTGTTACTATTGATATTCCAGTGGTGTGTTAGCCTTTGGCTTACATTTACATACATTTATATGCAATCTTACATATTGTAATGAAACTCCTTTTACCAATATACGTATATGAATGCCTTTACAAGTGATTACATTTCAATTACTTTACAATATTGCAAAGTAATATTTTTGTTAAAGTGTTTATATGAACCTTCATATATAATTATTTGTTATGCTTTAAAACTTAATAAATTTTCATATCAATTAATTTTATATAAAAAATTAGTTAATTGTAGTATAAATATGAATTATTATTCTTAATTTAAAACTTATATACATATGTATCTTCGTATTCACAAATGTAGGTCCGCCTCCACGAATTCAAATCATGAATTATCACTTATCGTATACTCCATGTGCGCGCACTATAGGTAAAAATCTGTGGTCGAAAGACAAAACAACACAAGTGTGTATTTTTAGTTTTAGTAGAGAGCACAAATTTTTAAGTGAATTGTGATAAAAGATTTCAAAAAAATCATTAAATTTTTTTATACAAATCTCAGGTAATGTTAATCAAATAAGATACCAATTAGGTATTTCTGGAATTATCAGTAGATTTAGAGTTATAGTTTGAAAAGTAATTCATGCTCTTGTTCTCGCTGTATATTTGAAAATTAGTACAAACTTAACTTGAGTTATGTTATTTGTTTGTTTAACTGTTCACATTATCTATTATATTAGAGTAAGTCAAGTTATGCTGTTAAGTTATAGCAACAAATATAGTTTTTGTTTTGATAACTGAAGTTGTACCATTCTTTTAAAATGTACACTAAAAACAACAAATATCTTTATCTGTTAATAATGAAAAACAAGGTTTTTTCATTTCATGAATGCTGTTGTATTTTTTCTGATTAAGCATATTTATTGTATAAATAAAATTAATAGAAGCCAAAAATTAGGAAAGAACAAAAAAAAACACAAATTATTGCAGAACATGTATGTACGTATTATATTAAAATTCAATTTGTTTTGGTGGTATGACTTATTGAGAGTTATAATTTTCAAACTTTTCAGTAAGGTCTTCAATAATATCAACTTCAACAATCAATTCAAAGATCAAAATTTCTAACGTTTCCAGTGTTTAGATTTACAAAAAGAAATTTAAAATATAGGGTCGATTAAATTGAAAATACTCAGCAAGAATTTCTTTTTTTCGTTGTATTTAATATGTGTTGATGTAACTTTTTCAACTTCACTTAGAATTCACACGCTTCAATGGTGTTTTATAGTAGTAAGCTGAGTTTGTGAGATTAGAGGTTGGTAAAAATTGCAGATCAAACGTTTACCATAGTAAAACAAGATCATTTATAATAATATTCAAGTTTTAATTACGTAATGTGGAGCTGGATTTGAAGTTACTATTTATGTGATTCGGTATTAAACCAAATTAAAAAAAAATTTCCCATTTCAGAGCTTTTATATAACACGTATATAACAACACATATAACACCCAATACAACAAATGTTTAAGTCCGCAGTTGGATAAATAAATGTAGTCGAGTTATATTTTTCACAATCTTCTAGGTTTGAAATAAAAGCAAATCTGCTGTATTGGCTAATTTTAGAAATGAGATCACTAAATACAAACATAACTTTAGTTAAATAATTCTTTAGTTGAAACAAAAATTTGTCATAAGAACATATGTATACTTATGCCCAAAGTCAAGCAATAAACTTATTTTGGAATAAGAATACAAGTTCTGCTTTATTTCTGTGCGTATAAAATACCTCTCTTGTCGAATTTGCATGGCACATACCAGCATAAGTGGAGTGAGAACCGTTCGGAATGCATTAAGATGTGCTGTTTTACCATGTGCAAACCATTGTCAAGTTGAGTGCTATTCTTCATTATTTAATATTTCGTTAATTACTAAACATAATAAATTATATATTCATAAAATTTTGATACAATATGGACTTGAATTTGGAGATTCTAAATGTAACAATAACCAAATTTCGTCATAACTTAAATTATGTTGTCATGGCTTGTGACGACAGATGTGTGTGCATTGTATAAGCCTACAAGTAACCAAACTATCACATGGTTTTCAACATTTTCACACAGCTGAGATCACCTGATCAATTTTGCTCCTTTTTCGGCACAGAGCTTTAAATAAAAGGACTTTAAAATAAAAACGTTTCTTATGAAAGGCTATTTTTAATAGAAAAATATTAATGAAAGTTTTCTGGCAAATTTTAGAGGCAAAAGTTAATTGAATAGTTAATTGTTATATGAATTGCTTTTCCTCACCACCTCTGAGGTTGGAATGTTGGCGCGTTACCGATCTTTTTTGGGTGTTCGGTTCCCCAGGAGGCCTATTTTCACCCATATGATATTTACAATGCTTAGCCAAACTACTTGTAATAATTTAAACAAAAATAAATATATAAAAATCAGTTACAACTCAGGTACATTAACAATAAATCATAAAAACTAGGGAAATTGCGGTTTTCGACAGAAAAATATTTGGACAATTATCAAATAATTCAGATCGACAGACATAGATATAAATTCCGACTCACATATTCAGAGAAACGGCACCAAACACGGCAACACTCTATAGCAGATTTGAGCCTTTTTTGAGGCATTTGGCCGCTTTAGTACTAGAATATTTGACGCAAACCTAATCAAGTGACTAATGTTTTGCCCCTTCTCTTCCTCATTCTATTTCATTCTTATTGTAATTTCTTTCATTCTAAAAGCGTTCGCCTGCCTATGTATGAGTGAAAACTCTAAGATATGTTACTTGTAGGTTTGTACAATGATCATGAGGCAATATGGCAGCCAAATTGACGAAGCCGAAATTTAAAGTAACGCATTCAAAAAAATATTTCATTTATGAACGCAAGCGTGCATTCAACATGGCAAAGTTGTTCCATTCATAAACGCACCTACACTTCATACATATACGTAAACATTTACAACGGTTTATAGACAAAGACTTACCGGCAAGGGAAACGGGGTCCATCCGTGGTCGTTTGGTTATTTTGTTTATTACGGCATAGCTCAAATTTTTTACCAGCATCGCAATATTACGACGGTTTGTCCTCGCCTTCGACATATCGAGCTTTACAGGGTTCTTTCAAGTGAAACCGCCGTTGTAATAATGATACTTAAAATGTATTGTCACAAATTTAGGTATTAATGGTATATCTTAATTACATGTATATAAATATTCCATATTATACTATATTTCTATTTAATTTGAATTGATTTTTGCAAAAGGCCTTTTTTTGCATTTGCGAATATTACAACACTTTGGCATGAAAACAAAATTAAAAAAAAGCTTCGACCATTACTTGTCTGTGTTTACATGCATAAATTGTGTTTGGACAAATCTACACACATTAAGCATATGGTTCTATAAAATAATATCTACATTTGACCGAACGTTTGGTCTTTTAACTTTCATCTGTTCTTCAAAATCTTACGATTCCTACCACCGTGTGACTTTTTTGTGGTATCAAAATTTTTCTTGTTAAGAAAAAAACATTTATTTTTATTTTTAAATTATGCTAGAACACATTTCACTTAAATGTTTCGGTTATGAGTGCGTTGACAAATGACATTGTGGCAGAAGCAACTTACAATTTTATGTGTATAGTTATTATATTTTAATTTCCCTTTTATTAATTATTAATATAGTAGCTATAGTAGTAGTAGTAGTAGTATAGCTTTTATTAATATAGTCGGAGGAGGAGAGATTGGGGAGATTCACAAGGTTAGTTTGGTGATGATCTTTGCGAATCTCTCCAAATTCTGAAAAGGATACTTCGTTCGTGGTATGCTTTTTCTCTTTGACATGTAAGGTTTTGTTAGAGATATTCTAAGCTCTCGCAAAAAGAAAAAACTCAATAGTACTCAAACTTAAGTTTGAGAATACAGTCTTCGGCCACCGATTTGTTTTTCGTTTTGTGCTGTAACAACACAAAATTTTGTCAACTAAATGATATGGACAGTAACCTTTTGTTTTGCTTTAATACTGAATAATTGCTGGAATTTTTTTTTTCGAATTGAATAGAATGAACATAGAACTACGCATTTACCTTTTCTGCTGAGGTTTGATAGAGGGGTTGTGTTTTCGATGAGTGAAAATGTCGATTGGAACAAAGCAACCTTTTTGCATTGCAGAAGTTTTGGTGGAATACCACTTTTGTGACTTCGGATTGTGGCCACCATTTTCAGACCTTGAAACAACAACATTTGACCGAGATTGTAAGACGAAACTAAATTGTCCATCGTATTGTCCTTCGGAACCCAACCTAACCAAGAATAACCAAAAAACCAACCTCACCACAATTTTTTTTGAACTGCCACCACTTGGTTTTTTTATGTATGGTTTGATTCTCCAAACATCTGTCAGTTTTTGAATGCATGTATTGGCGAATGTTCCCCGAAACGAGGGTGGAAATAATTAGCAATTTTTAAAAAATATACGGAACTTCCTTAAGTATGAAAAGTCACACATAAGGGTAAAAAGGGAAAATAAAGCGTTTGTTGCGCGCCAACAGAGTGATTGATGGTTAAGATGTTATATAAAAGTTTAATGATCAAAACAAATAAATATAATAAATATACTACACAACTAATCAAATGTATCAGCATATAGGAGAGGATTTATTTTACTATACACTCCAAAGGATTTTAACGAATAAATTATTAATTAAACCAATTTGGACGTATTTAGGTATGTATTTTCACACCAAATATAATCAAAATATTTATATACAATATATACATTGAAAATACCATTATTTTTCTCATTTAACACTGAAAACACTAAAATCCGCTATTTTTAAGTACACTGATGATAAAAAGTGGTAAAACACGCTAAAAATGTTGTGTGGTGAAATACTCTCAACCTTTTCAGTATTCCTGCGAAAAGTAGACAAGTTTGACAATAGGCACACCATGGACCTTCTCTATCTTTAACGTTCTGTGCTTCACATATTTTTAGATTAGAAGGGATTAAGCAGAAAACTGTCTAATTTGCACGTAAATTGTAAACAACAACGCAAACGCTTTTGTAAACTTGTGAAATAAAAGTAATTTATCAATTATTTGTAAGTAGTTATTTAAATATTACTCAAATATTTTCCCGAATCATCCGCACAAGACGTTTAAAAGTTTTTAACCTATTACCTATGTATGTGTTACTAGTTATTAATGCATTTTCTACCTGATAGGATATTTTTGTTTTAGCCTCGGGAAAAAGTAACTATTTTGCCTCTTTTACGCGTTGGTGTGATTATCTTATTTGCTCTGTCTCATTGTTTTAACGCGAATGCGTTTGCAATTATTTTGCAAACTATCTGTCAATCTTTGGTTAACACCGTGCTTTGCATTGGTTGGTTATTTGGTTAGTGATCTGTTACTAAAAACGCTCCTTCGAAGCCAACAATCGGTTAAATCACACGTTAATTACCAGAGTGCCGCCAGCGTTTTCTGTTAAAGTTTCTAAGAGTTAAGGCCGAATTGACAAAACTAATTGAAACTTTTGCATGTGTGATCGTTCATTTATTTCTTACTTATAGCTTTCAGTATTTAGCAATTTATATATATACGTCTTGCGCAATTAGGTTAGAGTACATAGTGAATTCACCGGATAAATAACTGAGGAAGATACGGTGTAAATCGGTTAGTCCCACCGTATGAATTTGGTAGTACCAACAGAAATGACAAATGAAAATTTATTAACAAAAAAATTAATTCCATTATTTCAACCATATTTTTACAAACATTTTAATTTTGTTTTTATTAAGTCAATTATAAATTCATTGCACTATATCTACGTTAACATATTTAAATGTTTATACAAGTTTTACAAAATATGAATATGTTTAAAAATTTTCAGTAAGAACATTAATATATTCTTAAAATTATTCTTTAAAAAATTCACTAAACATATCACGAAATATTTACTTATAATAAACAGTAGGAATATAAAGAGCATTAACTCCATGAATTACAAAGAGATCATACTTTCCTGAAAATAAATGAACTAAAAATTACTGAAAAAAAATAAAATTAAGAGAATTTTCGCAAATAATTCCCACATTCCAACAGAATCACCCCTTTTGGGTATGGATAGGATCTCAAACCCTAAATCGCCGATCGGGAACGCAGTGCTTCCACAGTCGTATAATTGGAACTTAAAACATAGTTAAAGTCATCTAGACTGAAACTGTAATAAGGAAAATATTTCCCATTTCGCGGATTCCGATGGTTGTACATTATTTGCTTTGTGGGATGGTGATACTTTGGGCAGATTTAATAAAACTTGGCATGAATGTAAATCACAAATTAAAAGCATTTCATGCAATCACAAATTGTTCACATTTTGAAGTTACTTTATATTCTTTTCCATAGGATTATATAGCATATCCATTGCAATTTCGAACAGAACAAATTCGATTTTGATGACATCAAATTTACTAATTTGTAAATAAATGCGTTTTGCCACAAGTAGTCAAAAACGACACTTTGCTCTCTCTTTCACTAATTCAGAGTTTGAAAGGGAAGTACTAAAATAAATGCGTGCGTATTAGTTTGCATGCAAATTCTTTCAATGTGTTAGAGTAGTCTTGACTTACTGGGGGTTCTTTAGCATTTTTTTTGGGCCACTATTGATCACCGAAAACTGGTTGACCGGTTACCTCATCACATGCTATTAGTTGTATATTGTTTTGATTATCAATCGGCTAACACTACCTGAAGTACTAGCTTAAAAATTATTCCTTAAAAATGAAAAGTGAAAAAAAAAATTTTTTTATTTCGTTTTTATTTATTTACTACAATAAAAAATTACATAATTACATCTTAATATTATGTTTTACATTTTTATTTGTAATAATCATTTTCGATTTGATTCTAAATATTACCCTCCGTTTTGTGATGTGTCCTACGTAAGCCATTTCGATTTTTAAAGGTGTATATATTTCTTCCATAAATTTTTTGAAAATCGGCGGCAATATACCATAACTCATAAGCATTTTAACTATAGTCTGTCAATTTTATAACCATTACCGGTGAACAGATTTGGAAATAAATCGATTTTACACAAAAGCTTCATATGTAAGGGTGAAAGGTCCACGCAAGCCACCACTGCAAGCTTAGTATCGTCATTTACATCTGCTGGTTTTTATTGTAAGCACACATTTTTATTGTGTACCGCGTTTCTTGCAATCATATTTGTTTGGTTGGAGTAAAGCAAGTATTTATTTATTAGTCGCCGGTGATGACGACGATGTGAATTTTGTTTCTACTGATGACGGAGAGGTATCTAACATTGATAATGAGCTTGTGGTTGAAGAAGAATTGCCCAAACATGAAGATATTTATGAATCTCGACAAAGAGCCCAATGTCTCAGAACCTTTCAGTGGTGTTCGTCGATTACTAAGTGGAAAAGAACATTATTATGACTGTAAAATGGTAATGTGTTCCGAAAAAAGAAAACCGCCTACAGCCAGAGCATGGCACTGAAACAGGTTCACCAGCGCCGGCACCAGGTAATGATATAATGTCGCCCCAAATATATTAGTGCGTAAGACTAATTGGGAAACAGGAGAAGTAATCCAGGCTTGGAATGAAGTTAATCTGATATATAAGCCAAAAGAATGGCAGCCGACAGATGGGATTATTATTATTTCCCAGCGTGTTTCATTGTAACATCATATAAGCAAAGGATCTATGGTATTCTCGACACTTTGATACTTATAATGCAATATTGCTACGGTTTGTTCTTCTTGTTGGAGCTAACACTCGTTTTGCACACATGATGCTGAGTAAATCAGCACCAATTGACGATATATGGATTATCATGAATCACAATATTCAAGAAGCTTATACTCTAAACGTGGCAATAGCAATAGATGAGCAAATATTTCCTTCCCGTGGACGAAATAGGTTTACGCAATCTACGCCTAAGTCGGCAAAGTACGGAATAAAGTTTTGGTGGCTCTGCGATTTTTTCACAAGCTACCCTCTCAAAGAATATATTTACACAAGAAGACGGCCAAATGACGAACGAGTTTTTAACAAGGTTAAAAATTGGTACTGGATTTAGTGAAAAAACATTTTAATTCCTGTCGAATAACATATTGCGATAACTTTTTACATCGCAGGCACAGTGAGCGCTAATAAAAAATTCGTTCCTCTATGCTTTCCACTGAACAGAAAGACAAGGCTCTATAAAAGATTTCGTCCTATATATCAGAGTTTGGTTGCTTTCCTGGATGAAAATTTGTCTATTTTATCCCACGTTGCCAAAGGAGGCAAATATGTGTTAATATTGTCAACGCAATATTACACGCACGCCACAGAAGCTTCAAACAAATACAAACCGGCATCTATTTAAGACTATAATGAAAAAGTAATAATGATATAAGTATAATGAAAAAAGTCCGGGGTTGATACAATGGACAAAATGCTATCTGACTACAGTTGCAAAAGAGCAACATTTCGATGACCGTTGAAATTTTTTTATAATACGCTTAACGTCAATTGGAGAACAATTACGAAACCATCATAGGGAAATACGTGCTGTAAGTCCCGGAGGAGTCCCAGTATAAGGCAGACTAGCAATCAAAATCGTGATGGAAGTTTTATGTATTTTATGTAAGTATATAAAACACAATATGCACACAAATATGCATCTTGAAACTAAAATATTTATTAAATATATATTTTATCACGGGCTTCATTTGCAAAGACGCAATGTGCCTAATCCACGGTGAAGAAACCAAAACTTACAACGTCTATCTAGCCGCAGCACCATCAACTACACAAACAGCTTCTTTTTAAATTTTCGCAAAATGTTGTAGCAGAGCATAATAGATTTGTTCACCTAACGGTTGTTTGTAACACCTGAAACTATTCAACATAGATATAGAGTTATATATATATAAATGCTCAGAATGGCGAGACGACTCGAATTCCGGGTGACTGTCTGGCCTGGCGTCTGTTCGAGCAAACCATAACTTGAGCAAAAATAAACTTAGTAAAACTTAATAAACTTAATAAAACTTAGTACACATGGTGGAGGTTGGTATTGCAGAAGGGCGGAATCGGACTTTTGCTACACTCACACAATATCGTTTAATGAACGTCTACAAAATGCTATAACTAAACTCTCAATTAAGCCATAAAACCAGAATTTGGTACAGAGAATCACAGTATGAATCAATGTATCTGATTGATGTGGACTCAAATTAAAAAGTGGGTGTGACTCCTCCCTGAATAGGTATAATTTACATATCTCCCAAACCACTGAAGCTTTATACACCAAACTCGCTCCGAACAAGTCTTTTAAGCACCGCCTCCTATACTGAGAATATTGGTAAAAGCGGATAATAACGAGGCCAACTTCCCATACAAAGGTTAAGTTGAAAACTACTAAAAGTGCGGTAATTCGCTGAAGAATCACAGCAGAAACTTTAGATTTCACGGCCAAGATGGTACTTAAGGGCTTCAAAGAATTCGGTAGAAAAGTGAAATCCTATATCTCAGGAACTGTTAAACTAATTTCAACCAAATTTGGTACATAACATTACTTTGATATGCTAATGTTACACTATGAAAATTGTGAAATCGGAATCCAGCCACGCCTACTTCGATGTATCATAACTTCAAACTGCGTATGATACTTTCACACTAATTAATGTAATTCATTCACTGATTTGACACATTTTCGTCGTTAAAATATAGTGTATCCAATATTATACGTTCACTTAGTTTTGCTAAAATATCATATATAATTATCGATATATGGCGTATATGGTATATGGCCAACAAGAGTTTTGAAACCCTTATATTAGGTATATGGGGGTTAGGGGTAGTATAGATCCGATTTTATAAATTTTTGGCATCACGATATATTATTATCAAAAAAATATGATGTCTGACTTTCACTAAGATACAGGATGACAGATATATGGGATATAAAGTCAAGCGGAAGTTTGAAAACCCTTATATTACGTACTAGGTATAGGTGTATTAACATGGGACGCTCTCTGAATTTTACTGAGAAAACTCACTTATCGACCGATATACACAGTATAAAATTAACCAGAATTTCGAAAATCTTTATAGCAGGTATATGAGCACTAGGATAGGTATTGTGTCGATTTTAACCGTTTTTGATACAGGGCAAAATATTATCAAGCAAAAGCTTATTCTGAATTTCAATAATATATCTCACAAATTGACCAATCTTTTCAGTAAAAGCCAGCCATGGGTATTGTGTACACATATTCGATATTTGTGGACTTGAAAAGTTATCTTCCGATGTTGAAACTTTTTAGACATGAGATGGCATACCTCAAAGGCTATCTTTGTGGAAGGTTTTGCTCCGATATCTCCATTAGTAATTGATTTGTATAGTGTAAATGAATGATTCATATGAAGTTTAAAATTCTGATGTAGGGAAGTAGACGTAGTTTACAGACTTCTTGGCTGTGAAATTTAATGTTTCTAATATGGCTCTTCAACTAACAATAGTATTGTTCAAAGTATTGCCTATCTGAAGCTATATCATTTTCCCATCTTTCTGGAAGTTGGTGGATTCCATCCCAAAAGAACTGCGCCGGCTTGGTGGTCACTAATGAATCAATGAATCAAAATCAAATTTTGATAGCCTGTTCTGATGTGAACCGTATTCCTGCATTCTATTCATATTCCGTTCTGCATCGCCCGGAACAAATCGTAGTCAGAAGGGGCAAGTCCTGGGTTACAAGGCAGGTGAGGCAAAAGTTACCAGCCGTTGTTTTCTAAATAGTTTTTAAGCGGTTTTTACCAAATACACAGCTTTACCTTGGCGTCATAGCTATTTAGCTTTGGCGTTGGTTTGGCTTATTGGCCAGGTTTCACATATGATTTCTTGCGTTTAGGGTTACCATAAAGGGTCTATTTTTCTTCACCAGTCACAATCCGATGCAAAAACGAATTCTTTTTCTAGGGTTCAAGCAGCATTTCTGACACGCAAAATCGTCTCTCAACGTCTCTTCGCTTCAATTCATATGACAGACAATTTCTTTGCTTTGAATGTATCTGGCTGCTTTTAAACGTTTTCAAATGGCTGCTTGGCTCAAACTACAATGACTTTCGGTTGAGGTTTTCTTAATATTAAAGTAATGAAAAAGAACTCTTTTTCAGGCACAAAGTTCGACACATTTGAGTGAAAAAAAACTCTTGTTTTTTACGCTTCATATTAATGACATTACGCACAAGAACAGTAGTTTTCGAACGCATGTTCGGAATATTTGTTCAATGGAATAATAATCATGTTACGTCATCTCTTGGCCCCTTCATACTGTGATTCCTTGTAACAGATTCCAGTTTTATATCCTTGCAAGCTTAGTTATAGTATTTTACAGGTTTTTGTTAAACGGCATTTTATGGGTGTGGCTAGAGTTCGACTTCACACTTCCGCAATACCGGCCTTCTTATAGTCCCAATGCACATCTATACTAAGATTATACTTAATTTTTTAACTTACCAAATTTTTTCGCTTAATAATCCACATAATAATTCACACACATAGACATGAACTCATGTGAACGCAGCCAATGTAAAATGTGTACAAATTATGTTTCTTAACAATTTCTCAAACTTTCGCAACGAAGTTCAATCACCGGCACGTGCAGCACACAGTTTGGAGAAAAAACGAGGAGGAGGTTATATTAAATTTATTTCACAGTACTTTAACCCATGAAAACACTTCCTGATATTTACTGCTTAATTATAGATATCGAAACACAAAAATATATTGGAATCATTGAAACCTGTTTGACATAGTATCCCATATTATCATTTTGCCCGGTTGTGAGTTTTTAAAAGGGCTTTTTTCATTTGCCTTTTTTATCCTTCTGACTGGTAGTCAAATATAAGTCACAGATTGGTTTCTTACTTATGTAAGGAATTGATAATTAAATTTTACAAAAAATTTGTGGATTGCGCAATTACTCAGAAGGCGAAATGTTTGGCAAATAATGATAGATACTTGAAATTCGATATAGTTTTCAAGTGAAATAAATTTTATGCTCATTCGACCACTTCCTCCCAAATCGCTCATGACAGAAGCAACATACTCGTTTCTGCGTTTCGTTTGCAACTACAATTATTGCCAATAAATGGATGAAATTTATATTAGCAAACAAGGAAGGGCTAAGATAAGATCGTGTGTAACAGAACAGTTTATACTCTTGCATAATGAAATGATATACATATGAGATTGACATACATATTTTAATTAAAAGTGGAAAGTATTAAGTAAAAGAAGAAAGCCGTTTTTTACAACCGAAGTAAATTTAATTACAGTTTATTTAGAATTTAAGAATTAGAATATAGAAATATAAGATATCTAGAATAGAATAGAATTTAATTAGAGAGAAAGTTCAAATTACGAGAAATTTTACTTGAGTATCGTTGTATACGCTCATAATCCATTGTACGTAAAATGCTTTATATACATATTTAGGAATATGAAAAGAAATCGAAATAAATGAAAAAGAAAGATAAATAAAATAATATCGTATCTTAATTCCATTAAAATATTAATCTATATATTCGGCACCGAACTACGTTATATTCAAGATAATACGTTCACTACCTTCTGTTTTGATATCTTACATATTACCCGACATATATACGTGTTGTGAAGTAAACCGAAGGAAAATAATCGTATTGACTAATTTTATCCAATTTTCGCATTAAACTAAATTATAAACAAGTAAGCAATGCCTAAGTTCGGGTGTAACCGAACATTTTATACTCTCACAATTTTGAAAAATCAAAGGAAAAATCAAAACGGTAATATTTTCAGGTATTGACAAAACTTTACGTTAAACAAGCAAGGAAGCGCTAAGCTCGGGTGTAATAACCGAATATTTCATATTCTCTCATTGTTGACAAAACTTTATATGAAACAACGTTCCGTAAAAATTAAGCATTCATATTCGAGGAAATTGTGATTTGATTATAATCATATTTGATATCTATGACCTTTAATAAAAGTTAATAAGATACCAAATATGAAAATAATTCAATCACAATTTCGTCGAATAATGAATGTTGAAATTTTACACCACATTGTTTAATATAAAGCTTTTTCAACAATCAGAGAGTGTCTTATACTTTAGCACCTGTTAAAATATCGGAACAAAACTTTGCACAAATAATGCCCTCAAGGAGTGCTATTCATACATAACATTTCACGTCCCTTGATACCGATTATGTGGACCTCAGTGCCCATGTCTGGCTTTTTACCGAAAATGTTGGTCAATCTGTGAGATATCTTAATGAGATTCAAAATTTATCTTTTCCCCATATAAATATGCTCTGGCGCCATAAATGGGTAAAGTAGGATCAATACTTCCCCCAGCCCACATATACCTAATATATGGATTTTTGAAGTCCCGGTTGACTTTATACCTTACATATCGCACAGTATCTGTTTTAGCAAAATTAAGAGAAAATATTTTCGCTAGATATACTATAGTTTGGTGTCGAAAATGGGTTAAATCGGTTCGAGAACTAACCCAACCCTCTTTTACTACATATAATGATAATGATGATATAATGAATAACTATAATTCTAGTAGACTCCATGCTGGATAAATTAACTTGAAATATGTTTTCGGGCATACTTTAGTCAACTTCTTGGTACCTTTATATGTAACAAACTGTTCTGACTTTATGCCGGATATATCGCGTAAAATGTAAGATATCTTAACAAAATTAAAAGAATGTATTATCTGTGATATAATGTAGTTCGGTGCGGAACATATCGATTAATATGTGTATTAAAGAACATGTTATTTTAGACATAATGTGGACTGGTGCTAAATATTGGTGAAATCGGTTAATATATTTCACTAATATCATAACGATTTATGATAATTATTATAAATCATAATAATCAAAAGATTTTTATTTTGTGGTTAATTTTAAGCTGTTTATGTGGGTCAGTATGAACGCTATATCTCAATAATCTTTGGTGATAATAGGTGTTTATATCCCGTCAGGCCTCAAATATATTATAATTCTAATATGAAAGTGCAGAATTCATTTTTGACTGATTTCCTGTGGTATTGAGCATCTCAATAAAATTTGGTGAGCATGTTTAACTTGGCGGTTGACTTTGTAGCATATATAACGAACAAGATGTAAAAAATTTCTAAACGTAATGCGCTTTGCATAGAGGAATTTTTTTTTTCTTAGCACATGTAACACATGTGCTAACATTTTTTTTTCTTAGCACATGCATAATAACAAAGTCTTAAAGATCCTGCACTAAGATGTGATAATGACAAACTGCGACTTCATCCGTTTAATAGCTACAGTCAGTTATTTCAGTTTTGCAACACATTTTAATATGAAGGTCATGAGGTGAACTATTATCTCAACAAAATTACATTCTAAGTTCAATATATTCAAAAGCGGGATTTACCCAGCTCATGAAAGTTACTGGTATACGTGATCAATATATATTCATATAATTGTATGTATACAGCAGATGTTCCACTTAATTTAGTATCCATGAGATTATAGTATCCATCAGAGTTTTGCGGTACGTAAATCCTCATTGTTTTAGAAAACCTTAAACAAAAGCAATTTATGGAAGGGTTTACCGGATAAGTACTTTCAAGACAATTAAACAAATTAATAATTTCTTAGAGATATAGAGAGAGTTATTGGGTTGTTCGGAAAGTCATTTCGTTTTTTTTGGGGAACATGAAAGACAGTTTTCGTATAATGCCTTTCAAATGGCCATAAACAGTTGAATTCGACAAATTTAACCTCTCACCGATCTCTCGTGTGGTGATTCGCCGATTTGCATCAACTAATGCCTTTATCGCATCGACCGGCCTTCCAGACCGTGGTGCATCTTCGACATCAAAATTGCCGGATCGAAATTTTGCAAACCAGTTCTGGCACTGGCGTACTGTTAACACGCCTTCTCCATACACATCCGTCAATTTTTTTCTCGCTTGGACAGCATTTTTACCTTTTCTGAAGTTAAAAAGTAAAATATGACGAAAATGCTGCTTATTGCTCTCCATATTTAAAAAGGCACCAACCAAAAACTACTGGGTAGAATTAATAGAACTTTTTCACACACAAGCCTTGCAATATCAGCTCTCATGACATATAATGGTTATGGGGCTTAAGTGTGAAGTTAGTTTCGAAAAAACGTAATTAAGTCCTCTGGCGGGAAAAAACGAAATGACTTTCCGAACAACCCAATACATAGATATTATATATTATTAAATATAATTATATGAAGGGCAAACTTTCTGCCTAAACTTGTTTTCATAAACAGTCATTTGCGGTAGGAAATCCCTAATGTTTTAGAAAGCATTAAACAAAAACAATTTAGGGAAGGGTTTTCTTGGTAAATACTTTCAATATAGCGGAAGAAAAATATATTACTAAATATTATATTTGAATATAATAACAAATGCGATTAAATTACCCTGAACGCAAAGCAGATCGCAGAATCATACTTCTTACACCCGGACGGACGGACGAAGAAAATTATAAAATGTGAAAATAATTATTTTAATAGTTTTGGTAAGCAGTTTATTATTAATCAATTTTGCTTAGATCTATTATATTAAGTCGTCTTGAAAATAGAAGACGTACGCAAATACTCCGAGCAGACTCATTATATAGAGCTAGTGAGCAATCACAAAATACTGAAAGCTACACTAATCGCAGATTAGATCCTGAAATACGCCTGTCCGATCCAAATTTCGATACAGTTTAACATAGGAAAAGGTGGCAAAATCCCCAAATTCGCTCTGAAGAGCAAAGTAGAAATACTCGAGGACATACATCTCGGAGTGAAAATCCCGTTGTACGGTCTATTGAACAAAGTATAAATACTGTTCAACACAGGGCTAGGTGGGAAAGTCGTCAAATTTGCTCTGAGAGCAAAGTAAGAACGCTAGGAAATATAGAATTCAACGCGAAAACTATATTCTTCGGTAAATTTAGTAGTTTCATAATACCGTAGTGTACCGAGAATTTGCACAAGAAATTCTTAATATAGGAATTCAGAGCGCGGGCGTGATTAAATACAAAGAAAACATGCTGATAGTAGCAATTTAACAGATTTCAGAAATATTTATTTTCAAACTAAAGAGAGTAGTTTGGACTACACTTTAGGACGAATTTGCTGTGAGGGTTATGGTTTTCATACCAATTACGCAAGTTAAATATCAAAACTATTGATCAAAGTCACCCGAATGATGCATCAGCCTTCTTTTTGATGGAAAGTTTTTCTTCTGAAGATGGAAATTACAACTTTTGTTCAACTTGCAAAAAACCAATTGTAAAAAAAGAAACATTCAAACAATATGTTTACTAAATAGGCTAAACTTTCTTGGAATAGTAGATTGTTTTAAAACTTTAACCCCAATTGAAGTACCTTTCCAAAGTTGTTTTACGATTATAAAAAATTGGAACTACTACAAGTAAAGAATATATTCATTTACCTTGGGAAAATTTTCAGGTCGCAGCCGAGTTAAGCCCCAAAATGTTTAATCAAAAGTTTGATTGAACACGATGATGGTTACAAGGTTTTAAAAGGTGTTATATCATCTCCTGAGTACTGGAAAACTGAGAAAAAACGCAATTGGAATGTTTCGGCAATCTGGATCCCCAAGATTCTTCATAACTCTGTCGGCTACAGAATCTCAGTGGATTGAGCTTTGGTCATTCTGTTTAAAACTGTTGATTCTAAAGGTATTTCGCAAGAGAAAGCCAACAATTTAACAAACCAATATAGGTATCGCCTAATTCGATCAGATGCGAATACTTGTAATAGATATTTTGTATTTCTTATAAATCCTAAACTTTTCTTAAGATAATGGGAGTTTTTCGATAGCATTCTGTTAAAAAATTTTACTGGGGAGTAGAGATTCAACAGAGAGCTTCCTTCCATCTAGACGACATGTTTTGACTAATAATACACTCAACATCAACCTTTAGGATCCGCTGACATTTCCTGATGTCATTAATTACACTGACAATTATATTTCTACAGATGGTTCGGTGAGCCACTTAAAAAATAATTTGGTTTACCAAAAGCTTAACCACAGTCGGTCTTGTACTAGGGAAATCAGAAGACAACAAATCTGTCGATTTGGCATACCATATCCACCAATATCTTTCACAAAAATATTGCTACCTCTTTCAGAAACAACTGTAACGTTGGAAAGGCATAAGGCAAACTTGTAGAATTCAAAATGTTTTAAATTCAATTCTAATTAGAGAAGAAATTTCGAATTTAACTGACTGAATATTTCCCTTCTGATAGCAAAAGAAATATGTCTTTTGATTCAGGATTGTTTCATAAATGTTTATAATTCTCTTATAGTGGAACTCCATACGGCAAAAGTGGATATCCTATATATACTGTATGCCTATGCTTGCTGTTCCTATAATAAAAATAAACCCAACGATTACCCTCCACCCGCCCAACCGACGCGTGTGGCGCAATCCGTATACGTGCGGAATTAGCCGAGTCATAAAAGATAAGAAAGTTTTTTAAACATCGAGAGCTAAAACTGCTAAAAAACTAAAGTTAAAATTGCTTTCGAACGGTCTCCAATTTGTGAGAATGGATTTGGTAACTAGGTTTCCATACCACAGAGCCAGGTTAGGTCTATAACCAAAGTTGTAGAAAGAGTTTTAGTAAGCAGGGATCTTTTAATTCTTTAGACCATCTTTTAAAAAAATTAGGAACACATTAGCTTTCCATTGTCTTCACATGACTAAAATTAAGCTTGGGATAAATAGTACCATGTAAATTCCAAGTCAACAAAGTTAAATACTTGCTGTAGACTATAACTTTTATTATTTAGAGAGAGGTAAACACAGATCTGCGAGAAATGCACATAATCTTCTATTTTTTAAGATTAGGTGGCATATCATTTCTATCCCACCAAGTAACCAAATTGTTAAAGTCTGTTTGACACCTTTCATCAATTGAAATAAATGATTTAAAAAGCTTTACATCGTCGGCACATAATAAAAAGTTTCCGTGTTGTATTACAGAAGTAATGCAGTTAATAAATAACAAGAACAGAATAGGACCAAGATGACAACCTTGTGGAACACCTGCATAGACATTATTTAAATCGGAAAGAGTATCATTAAATATCACACTTTGTGTTCTATTATTGAGATAAGAAGATACCCATTGAAGAAATCTTGGTCGAAAACTAAAAATATCAACTCTTTGCACAAGAATTTAGTGATTTACTTTATTGAAAGCTTTGCTAAAGTCATTGTATATGAAATCAGTGTGCTTATTTTCTCTAAAACCCATTAATACATGGTTCACAAATTCAAGCAAATTTGTTAATGTAGATTTTCCTTTTCGAAATCCATGCTGAGCACATGAAAACAATGGAGAAATCGAAAATGATCGAAAATGAATCGAATGATCTGTGATAATAGTTTCAAAAAGTTTAAGTATTGCCGATATTTTTGCAATTATATATATAAATAATTTAGTTTTCAATGGATGACCTAAATCCACTCTTATGCAAAGAGGTTATAAACGGCTGTTTTCATATAGAAGGAAATAAAGTTTATGAGAGAAATTAAATATCTTTTTCAATGGCATGTAGATATATTTGGTACAATTTTTAATATAGTATGATAGAATTAACGAAACCATGAAACAATTTTGGATTACGTACAATATTTTTTATTTTTATTTTATTAATGTAATTATATTTTTTGTTGACGTAATGATGAATATTTTGATTAGTTGACAAGTAAACCAGTTTTTTTTTTATTTAAAAACATAAGTCCTCCTATTTTTTAATTTGTATAACTTTTTAAAGAACCACGGACTAGGAGCTTTTTCTTTTAGTAACAATGAGTTTTGGGACACATTCTTCAAAAAAATTTATTATAGTTTCACTGAAGTGTGACACACTAAATTCAATATTCCCATTGTAGTCTGGCCACGTTAAATTAGAAAGTTCCCTATTCAACTTTTTAAAGTAAGTTTTTGCAAAGTTATACTGATTACAAAAGCTACAATTTCCATGACTATAACAAGTAAGATGCCTATGATTTCGATAGTTATTTCCTATACAGGATGATACGAATTCTCTGGCAGAACTAGGGGATCATACCGAATTACGGAAATCTTTGAAGAAATATCTACGTACACTAAGTCTAATAGCTTACCGAAATTGTTCGGAATTAAATTAATTTGGTTAAGGCCCAACTCAGACATTTTTTTTAGAAACTCATCGAAGTATAACCGAGTGCAAACAGGTATAATGTAATAATCGATAACTTGCCATGAGAATTAAGGTAAATTGAAATCACCCAGAACAGTTATGGAATCAGAATTATTTACCATTGAAATAACGCTATTTATAAAGGAAGCATGCTGCATGTATACGGATAAGTTCGATTCGGGAGGTAAATAAGATAACGTTAGATAAATGTAGCAACTGCTAATATAAATCCTAATACATTTAAATTCAGTTTAGTTCGTATTATGAACAATAACATCTTCTGATCGAATAGAAGAGTGAACTGCAAATAGAACACCTCCGATTCTGTTCATTCGATCACATATGAATATTCGAAATTTTTAAAAATTTGAGCTTTCAGCCATGTTTCCGTAAGAGCAATTACGTTAAATTTGTAATTAGTACTGTTTAAATATAATTCAGTTAATTTTGTATAAAGACCTCTTAAGTGTGTATTGTATAAAGACCTTTTGATAATACACATCGAATTTCCATTATTCAGTTTTTTATTTCTACGGCTTTTTTTAGGTTCAGTAAGTTAAATGAAGTCATTTGCTTCAGTAAGTTTCCGTTTATACTCAAATTCACATACAAATGTACCAGAAATGGCCAGAATGCGATTTCAAGAAGCACTTGAAATTTTTGGAGAGATACATCTATTTTAAAAGGTGAGATTTTTCTCTCTTAATTAAATTTATTGTTTTGGATTTGAATATCTACAACTTTTAACTTCAACGAAATGTAAAACTTTATGTCATCAACCGAGGTATCCTTGGCGAATCTAGAAATACATACCGAATTTTTATGTGGTATTACAAATACACTTTTGAAAGAAGCAAGTGAGTGCTTAAGGGGAAGAACTTGAATATTTTGATCCTTAAAACATTTATGAAGACCTTGAGGGTACGGTGAAGAAATATTTCGTAAAAATCATTTAGTCATTTAGACGATTGGAACAATTTTTCATGACTAAATTTTGCGTTGAGGGTCTCAAGTTCTTTACCGATTTCATTAAAGCCATTGCCGCTCTGCTTATATATTGGGTTGTTCGGAAAGTCATTTCGTTTTTTCCCGCCAAAGGACTTAATTACGTTTTTTCGAAACTAACTTCACACTTAAGCCCCATAACCATTATATGTCATGAGAGCTGATATTGCAAGGCTTGTGTGTGAAAAAGTTCTATTAATTCTACCCAGTAGTTTTTGGTTGGTGCCTTTTTAAATATGGAGAGCAATAAGCAGCATTTTCGTCATATTTTACTTTTTAACTTCAGAAAAGGTAAAAATGCTGTCCAAGCGAGAAAAAAATTGACGGATGTGTATGGAGAAGGCGTGTTAACAGTACGCCAGTGCCAGAACTGGTTTGCAAAATTTCGATCCGGCAATTTTGATGTCGAAGATGCACCACGGTCTGGAAGGCCGGTCGAAGCTGACAAAGATGCGATAAAGGCATTAGTTGATGCAAATCGGCGAATCACCACACGAGAGATCGGTGAGAGGTTAAATTTGTCGAATTCAACTGTTTATGGCCATTTGAAAGGCATGGACTTAACCTCGAAGCTCGATGTGTGGGTGCCCCATGTCCTTACCGAGCGAAATTTGTGTCGTCGTGTTGACGCGTGTGATTCGCTCCTCAAACGTCTAGAAAATGATCCATTTTTGAAGCGGATTATTACTGGGGACGAAAAATGGGTTGTATACAACAATGTTAAACGCAAGAGGTCATGGAGCAGAAAAGATGAACCGGCTCAAAGCGTGTCAAAAGCCAACATTCACCAAAAAAAGGTGATGCTCTCCGTTTGGTGGGATGTCAAAGGAATCGTTTTTTTTGAGCTTTTGCCGGACAATACAACGATTAATTCAGAAGTCTATTGTCATCAGCTGGACAAATTGAATGATTCACTTAAAGAGAAGAGGCCCGAATTAATCAACAGGAAGGGTGTAGTGTTCCACCAGGATAATGCGAGACCTCACACAAGTTTGGTCACTCGCCAAAAACTTTTACAGCTTGAATGGGACGTACTGCAACATCCACCATATTCTCCAGATCTGGCGCCTTCCGACTACTATTTGTTCCGGTCCCTGCAAAATTTTTTGGATGGCAAAACCTTTACCTCAAATGAAGATGTCAAAAACCACCTGGACGAGTTTTTTGCCAGCAAGGACCAAAACTTTTATGAGAGGGGAATTATGTTACTGCCAGAAAGATGGCAAAAGGTGTTGGACCAGAATGGCCAATATATAATTTAATAAAATATTTATTCATTATACGAAAACTGTCTTTCATGTTCCCCCAAAAAAACGAAATGACTTTCCGAACAACCCAATACATTAAATAAAACGATTTCAGTCGATCTATGAATTGAATGAATATATAATTGCTAATCCAAACAGTTTTAGAAAAAATATAGCGAGCAGTTTTAGATACACTGAGACATTCAAAAAACAGCAAACAAATTCAAAAATACTGCTAAGGTAGAAAATGAAGTACAATAAATAGGAAAAGAGAAAATAAAACAAAAACAGAGTGTGTACGCACTAACAAATTACAATGTTTAGAACTGTAGTAACGAAATATTATAAAAATTTACTCACCACAGAAATTAAAAATTATTAATATACACTTTAAATGAAAGCACGGAAATATAGCATTGAAAACACTAACACTTATCTCACAAATAAATCACGCAATAAATTCGCAATTAAAATTATTTAAATTGAACAAAATAAATAATTAAAGTAAACAAATGTACAAAATTCTAAGAGTCCTAAATTTTAGAACTAGTAGACTTTTAATTTTTTTTAACTAATTATACCAACAAATTGAACAGAGAAGTTTCTAGGCTATTAAATGAGACTAAATTGAAGAAAATACTGGAAATTATACAGTTAAGTAAAAACTTAAGCAGATAAGTAAGAAATGTATATCTGGCAATGACATATTTGCACGAGAAGCGGTCCATTGCTGCATTCTTTCTCCTCCATCTGGCTCCATCTTTGAGAAGCAAGTAACGCAGTAATATTTATAAATACCTCTCGACCTGACGAGTAAATGGTAAAACCATTTTCGAACGGTAAAACCTAGAGCGGATCTTCAGAACCTTCCTTCAGACTCCACCGAAATATTCGTAGGTGGTATTTTAGACCATTATGTGGAGCGATCCAATTAATTAGAAACTGCTTGCTTAGCTGATTTTGCATCAATCTTTAAATTTGTTTCATCCAATAAAAGAGCGCAAGTGATCACGAAGAAAGAGAAAGGGAAGACGATAATTAAACAGAAAGTGGGGTTGCCATTTCCCACAGAGACGGTATCGGTTTTGTTAAAAAACGTACCAAATCATGTAAAATTCGGTAGAGAAGATTTAGCCCATTTGTGACTAGAGTATTTCCGCGGAGTGATTTTGCTTTACTTTGGCAGAATTAGCTGCAATATCTTATTGAAAACGATAACAAGCGAACTTGCATAACACATCGAATTCTAATTGAGAAAAATCAAAGAAGTCTTTATAATGAAATTGACTTAGAAGAAGGTGCACAAAATTAACTACCTGTTGTGGAAAATGAGTTCAAGGTATTAGCACTTCCAGAGATGTCACTTCCCAAATGTCAATTTGTTTGACTTCTAATTGCAGTATTAGACTAATTAAACTCCCCACTTAAATTCACGTGAAAAAAATTACTTTCTTTAGTTCAGTCTAAATATCAAACAAGAATCTACTTGACAAATGCGTTAAATGATGGCGGAGCAGGTTTAGGAAAGAGTCGTTTGATATTTTCAGTGTATCAAGTCATTAGCCATAATTCGAATTCTACACCTGGATCCAATCCAAGTCCATGAAAGTTCTTCTTTAACCACCTACAAGTAAAACAGAATTCGGCATAGGTGGACTGACACTTCTCTCAATATTTTCTTTACCTTTTAATTAGTTAAATAAAGAGTTGAGGCCGAGCAATGATATAGTTTACTCAATATATTCAAGGCTTAGTGATTTGATATTAATCATAATTGGTGAAAGATCGATGTTAGGCCCTCGTATGTTTAACTCTATTGATGCCAGATTGAAACAAAATTTTCAAAACAGAGAACCCTTTTGGTGGCATACCGATTATGGTGTTTAGTGATTTGAAGCAACTCTCATTTGTTGGAGATAGGTCGATATTCTCTTCTAATCTGAATGATGCATACATCACTTTAGTTGGTTCCCTTTTGTGGGAGTAATAAGGCAAGGGAGGATCAGGCTTTTGTTATACCATTAAACCGTATGGCGTATGGTACTATAATAAATGAAGATATGTCACTAATTGAAACTGAAAAAGTTAATTCCGAAGAAGTTTCCGATAATGGGATACAAGAAAGAAAGAGCTAAGTAATTCAAAACTTCTGAAAACAGGGACTGCTCTATGAACAGGAACTGACACTAAAAAGTACTTCCAAATATATGATTACAGTGACTATAATAATCACGAGTAATGGATTGGTTAATGAAGCAAGTGGACAACTAATGCAAATTGATCTTTGATATTCTTTTACAGCAATTTTGTGGATTAAATTCTTGGAACCTCTTGTTGGATTGATAGCTCAATCAGAAAAGACTCCTCCTCTAGAACGTTCTTGCACATCAATTGTACAGTTGTCGTTCATACTCGATCCAGTATGCCTAAAGCTTCGATACACCTCACTTGTAGTCGAGCTACTACTGCAGAAGACCTGATGCTATCTTCAGATATTTCATGTTTTGTAGAAACTTGGAGTTATCCTTGTGAATATTTTGAAATACCGGGATTTACTCTAATAAATGAGCTGAAGATAGATAGCACTGAAACAAACAATAGAAATAAACGGGCATTTTAATATATGCAAAGCATTGCGTTGCTAGCTTTATAGAACTAAAGAGCATAAAGAAAATTTATTTAGATATCAAAGTTTTAGAAGCAGTTTTATTTAAATGTTTCTGCCGTAATAATCTGGTTCTTTGCGGAAATTCAGTTTTTTCTATCATACATTTAATTGCAGAAATGCATGAAGTCGTACAACCAACAAATGTCATAATTGTTTCAGATTTTAACATTTGTCTAAAGTCTACAAGAACTACAATAAGAAATATATCCAAAAAAGACCAGTAGTTCCCTGCTTGATATAGAATAATCAACTACACCTACGGGTACACAAATTGATTGGGCACTTTCAAACATGGATCATTCCCATGTTAATGCAATTACTTATGAACATAAGCATAGCAAAGAGCATATAACATAAAAACAGAGCATAGCTATCATGATCGTATTTATGTCTCTATTTTGAACTAAATCTTTCAAATTTAGTACAATATTCTTTTCTTTTTGTTTTTAAACATAATGGCTTTAGAAAAGCATAACAACAAATAAATAAATATGCTAACATAGAACATGTAAATAATTTGTATTATTTGTTTATATATAAGAATTTGTAGAAATATGAGGTAGAAGTTAAAAAGTTTAAGAATAAATTAAATGTTCGTTGGATAAATGTTGTTAAATATATATATATAATATAAGAATGTATGTAAAAACGTATCTTTAAAGTTTAAAAACATTACGTGTAATTGTTACGTTGATCGTATTTTTAAGTTAAACATAAAAAATATATACTTGTTTTAATTAATGCTACTTCCAAAAATGTTTATAGACATAGTTTTTTCATCATCCTTCATCATAAACAATTTTCCCATAGGTGTCCTGACAAAGCCATTTCAAACAACACAATTAATAAATATAATACGTACTATAATATAACTGATATTACATATGTTTTCTTTTAAATGTTTTTCTCAGGTTTTATACAGAAAGTATATAAATATGTATACCAGGAGAAGGGACATTTAATCACATTCATAACGACACCAAATTTTCAAATATCGGGTCACTATTTTTTGAAATATAAAACTTTTACTTTTTTGGAAAATCCGACTTTGTCATATACCGGAAAGTGTTATATATCCTTGAAATAAGAGAAAAACGTGGATAGTGACCATATTTTTACTTTTATAGTAACTGACGTACTATAATTATTAATGAGGTTTTAAATAACGTCAATTTTAAACTTCGGGGGAAACAATTACGATTTTGGAGGCTAACATCGAAAAACAGTGGAGTAAATAAAAACAGTATTGAAAAACAAAGCAATAATAATTAAATATTTAAAAATAAATACTACAACAGAATTTTTTTTACGGATGGCTTCTGAAGCCAGTATACTTGAAAGCGCAGCTAATAACTTTGAGTTTGCATTTTTGGGAAGCACTGTCTAAAGTATTTGCTTTCATTGCTCAAATTTCTAAAAGAATTCGTAAAATGAAACATAAAGAAAAACAATGACCTTCATTGAATTTTAAAATATTTATGTTTAATGCCTCAGTTTTTCACGTAGACTAAATTTAAAGGACCTGAAATAATGTACTAATTTTCAAGACATAAAAATGCAGTTTTATTCATTACTAGGTTAATCGTGTTAATACATCAATAAACAATGTAAATTCTTAAAAAATATTTCACAACATAAAAGTACTAGTAATATTTACTATTTGAAAAATTCATAAAGTATTTGAAGAACAACGATTATGGATTTATGGAGATGAAATTTGGTCAAACCAAATCAAATTTGGTCAAATTTGGAAAAACATCGTAAATAAATTTAAAAAAAAATTACTAATAATGTAGGCAGGTGATCTTGAGTATTTGCCTGATTTCGACATTTCCGTGTTCTATGTAAACAAACAATTACGATAGGCGACCCAGTTGCTGTTGTTAGGTAGCCAATATTCATTCATATTTGTGTGTGTATACATATACAATAAGGGCCACATGCAACAGTGGTTCCGCGTTGAACACAGAATGACAAAAATCACCCTCATATGATCCCTAAAGCATTTAAAAAGGAAATTAAACCAAAAAAGATTGGTAACTCAAATTTTAATATTCTCCATACAAGGGACCATTTTCCATAACAAATATATATTATAAAAAGTAAGTTTTTATTTTTATACTTAGCTTCTTGACAGTTACATTCAAAAATACCGTTTGATGAATCTTGCATTTACAAACGCATTTTTCATTTAAAAACAAAAAGTTAGCTTTAGTTATGCAGTGACAAAAAAGGTGAAAATTTACAATTGTATTAGTGAATGGTGAATAGTGAATCCCTCCAGGGATTCTTCTACTCGTTTCACTAAAAAATTTTCGTAGCAAACTAATATTTTTCGTAACATATAAGCACCTTTTTTAGTTTGAGTATTGCAGATTTCATATAAGCTGAATGGAAAGGGGTGATTTATCTGCCATTTATATCTCGCTCGGCTTTTGCAAATCTTTCTATTTCATTATTTGTGATTTTTCTAAACCCAAGGGGACTACTTATTATATTAAGCATTCCTAAGACAGCTGCAACATCATTAAATTCACAATTCCGAATATGAAGATCTAAGTCCCTAAAATATCCGGATATATAAAATATCTAATATAGTCCGAAAATATCGATCATCTGTAAGGTATCTTAATGAAACCAGGTGGGTAATTTTTTCTAATAATAATGTGCTAGAAGTGGATATTTTAATGAAATTCGCTGTTTTTTACCACAATGATTATCAAATAGCTAATATATTAAACTTCGTTCTTTGGTTGAGTAATTATTATAATAACATGATCGTCAGGAAATGGTTTTCTTTGAATTTCAATACCATATCTCACAAATTGACCTATATTTTCGGTAAAAAGTCAGTCATAGACCCTGAGGCCCACACAATCGGTATCGGTAAATTACACAATCGCACAATTACACAATACAAATAACACAATCGGTAAATTAAGATCCGACTTCGACAAATTTTAGACGAGCAATACCTTGAAGGTCCTATTTTTGCAAAGTTTTATACCGATATTTAAAATTGTAATATATGGGAGGTGGTGCGATTGTTATTCGATTTCACCCAATGTAACTTAAAGATATGGGGATACCACCATGTATCAAATGTAGATGAAATTGGTATAGTAGCCCCTGAGATAGATTTTTCCACGCAAAGCGAGGGTATACCACGCCCATTGTCCAATTTTTTAATTAATTTTTAAAACCCACTTTTTACAAATTGTTGAACCCCATATGTCTTTCCTATTGCAATTTTACGTACTAAATTATAGGTAAGTATCTCGATTTGTGCGTTAGTTATAGCATTTTGTAAATTTTCCTTTAACGACATTTTATGGGCGTGTCAGCTTCCCGTTTGTGCCCGTCTGCAACACCGACCTTCTTATAGTGCCAAAGAACATTTGTACCAATTTTATCAAGATATCTCACTTTTTACTCAAGTTATTGCTTGCATGGACAGACGGACGGACAGTCACCCGGAATTCAGCTAATCTCGTCACCTTGGCTATTTATATATATAACTCTATATCAATCTCGATTAGTGTTATGTGTTACAAACGACCGTTAGGTGAACAAAACTATTACACTCTGTTGCAACAAGTTGCGAGAGTTTAAAAATGACCACAAGTAGCTGTCAAAGCATAAAAAGATGAGAGTTTAGTTTACGGAATCTGTTAAGATGAAAATAAAAAAACACGAGACACTAAATATCAGAGAAAGAGTAAACCTTTAATTCTGATATACCCTATGTTTCCTTCGCTTCGATGTCAAAGTATGAACTGTCAAGCAAAACGGGGAGATTTGTAAATCCAAATTGTAAAACGCCAAACCTTTTACTGAGAGACTTTGAATGTGCTGTGTACGTTACTATCTACTCTGGATAAGTAGTAGTTTAGTCTGCTACAATATCTATAACATGGTATAAAGGAGTAGCGAAACTATCAGCAGTTAAAAAGTAAGCAATCCTCAGCTGAGTGGAGTGTATGGAGAACTGTGAAAGATATTCTGGGATTGAGTTTCTTTTGGAATCCAAGATGACCGATTTTTTTCTGGTAAACGTTTCCATTTTACTATTTTCTTAAAATCTTTTGAAATCTTGCATAAAACATATTGATTACATGAAAACGTTTAACCATCCATTGTGTGATAGTTTTGTATTCCTTGATTGCTTGAAATGACCTAGCCAGCGTCCTATAGGACGTCATATTTAGGGTGTAGGATAGTTTGAAAAGTAAGTCTATAAACATTTTTAGAAGCAGTATTGATTAAAAATGGATTAACTCGTTCTCAGGGAATTTATTTTTCAAATTCAATTTCTTATAGTTTACTAATTACCACAAAAAACTCATGTGTAAAACTTGCAACATGAAAACTGCATTTGTAGTTGATGGTGCTGCAGCTAGACAGACGTTGCAAGTGTAGGTTTTGGTTTCTTCACCGTGAATTAGGCACATTGCATCTTTGCAAATATGGCAGGTAAATGGTTTTTTTTAAAACTTATCAAGTTTGGTACATAGTTGCACAATGACCAATATTGTGAGCTCACGGGTTTGGAAGCCCGTGATAAAATATATATTTAATAAATATTTTAGTTTCAATATGCATATTTGTGTGCATATTGTGTTTTATATACTTACATAAAATACATAAAACTTGCATTACGATTTTGATTGCTAGTCTGCCTTATACTGGGACTCCTCTGGGACTTACAGCACGTATTTCCCTATGATGGTTTCGTAATTGTTCTCCAATTGACGTTAAGCATATTATAGAAAAATTTCTATGGTCATCGATATGTTGCTCTTTTGCAACTGTAGTCAGATAGCATTTTGTCCATTGTATCAACCCGGACTTTTTTCATTATACTTATATCATTATTACTTTCTCATTATAGTCTTAAATAGATCCCGGTTTGTATTTGTTTAAAGCTTCTATGGCGTGCGTGTAATATTGCGTTGACAATATTAACACATATTTGCCTCCTTTGGCAACGTGGGATAAAATAGACAAATTTTCATCCAGGAAAGCAACCAAACTCTGATATATAGGACGAAATCTTTTATAGAGCTTTGCCTTTCTGTTCAGTGGAAAGCATAGAGGAACGAATTTTTTATTAGCGCTCACTGTGCCTGCGATGTAAAAAGTTATCGCAATATTCTATTCGACAGGAATTACAATGTTTTTTCACTAAATCCAGTACCAATTTTTAACTTTGTTAAAAACTCGTTCGTCATTTGGCCGTCTTCTTGTGTAAAGGGAAAATTGTGAAAAAATCGCAGTGCCACCAAAACTTTATTCCGTACTTTGCCGACTTAGGCGTAGATTGCGTAAACCTATTTCGTCCACGGGAAGGAAATATTTGCTCATCTATTGCTATTGCCACGTTTAGAGTATAAGCTTCTTGAATATTGTGATTCATCATAATCCATATATCGTCTATTGGTGCTGATTTACTCCACATCATGTGAGCAAAACGAATGTTAGTTCCAACAAAAAGAACAAACCGTAGCAATATTGCATTATAAGTATCAAAGTGCCGAGAATCATTCACACTTCATACCAAGCCTGGATTACTTCTCCTGTTTCCCAATTAGTCTTACGCACTAATATATTTGGGGCGACATTATATCATTGGTGCCGGCGCTGGTGAACCTGTTTCAATGCCAAGCTGTGGCTGTAGGCGGTTTTCTTTTTTCGGAACACATTACCATTTTACAGTCATAATAATGTTCTTTTCCACTTAGTAATCGACGAACACCACTGAAAGGTTCTGAGACATTGGGCTCTTTGTCGAGATTCATAAATATCTTCATGTTTGGGCAATTCTTCTTCAACCACAAGCTCATTATCAATGTTAGATACCTCTCCGTCATCAGTAGGAACATAATCCACATCATAGTCATCGCCGCTGACCTACGGATCGACTTTCTCATTCTTCGCGGCATGATGCATTTTTTATTTTGATAAGCGAATAACTTCTGTACAGACACAACACAGAACAAAACGCAATATGAATACCAAGTATCACTATCGCAATAATAAATAAATATTTACTTTTTTCCTAATCTACTTACTTACTTACTAAATCTTACTTACTCCAATCAAACAAATATGACTGCAAAATACAAAATCTTACAAAAACTGTACTTAGAAAGGTGGGCTTACAATAAAAAACCAACACAAACTTATAGTGCACGTACCAGAAAAAACTGGTAAAAAAAATTTTATGTAAACATAATAGTAAATGACATTACTAGCTTGCAGTGGTGGCCTGTGTGGGCCATTTAACTTAACATATGAAGTTTTTGCGTAAAACCGATTTTTTTCCCAATCTGTTTGCCGGTAATGGTTATAAAATTCACAGACTGTAGTTAAAATTCTTATGAGTTATGGTATATTGCCGCCGATTTTCTAAAACTTTATGCAAAAACAGATGTAATAAAATTCTTACCATATTAAAATTAGCCTTTTACTGGCGGCACTGATGTTTATGATTTCCAGTGTGGTGGTGACGACCTCCATAACATTGCCGTGATCATCATGTGAAGATGGATGATGATGATGATGATGACGATCGTGTGCTGAAGCGAGAACCTCAGGACCAAAATTTTCTGATTCACCTCTTCTCAATACTCCATATTGTTATTTTATTATACAGTTTAAATATGCAGGATTATAAAACTAGTAACCAGTTTAGTGGTGTACGCATTTTCGGAATACCGTTATCTCACATGGCTGCTTATTTGGTGGTAAATATTTATTAATTTACTGTAGTTAAAAAGAGGCGTATGTATTACCTTTAATAATTTTTATATTTGGAAAACTAAGGGAATTGTTAAGAATCTTAATTAAAGGCAACTGTTTTTATATCGAAAAAATATTAAACTTTCTCAGATAATCAATATATTTTGTGCGAGATTTAAAAAATTTAGAAAATTCAACCTCATAGTACCCTTGACTGTTCTCCATGAACCCTTCGCAGATCTGGATTGGAGAAATTGTAATATCAAGATCTAGAATGAAGATACGGAAGGAACAGATCCTTAAGTGCTTTTTTTCACCGAATCCCCGGATATAATGTTCTTTCCATCGTCATTTATAACTTTCGTATTTAGATAAATACGCTGAAAAGATTCGTGCAATATAAATACATATAAAGGTTACTATTAGCAATAACTACTAGAATTATTCCATGTTTTATAATTCAATTAAGATTTCCAAGGGCAAAAGGAAGTATTTTCGTTGTATCCTATTCGCTTTACGAATACGTCTAATAATTAATAAGAAAAATAAAAAAGAAATTTTCGAAATAGAGTGAGCTTTTGTTTTGAATTTCTGTTGTGGAATATCAAATATTATATATTGGTGCTGTTGTTGTTGTAACTAATTTCCAGACCCTGTTTAGGGGTACGGGGAAGATTAACTGTCAAAGAAGCCACTTAACGGTAGGTCCACAAAAAGAGCTGTTTCATCGGGGTTGAACCATAAGGAAAGGGGTGAGCTGGTTTCACAGGACATGCAAAGGGACGGTTAGAGTTATGCGAGGACTCTTTCCATGCGGGACATAAGTTTGATACGTCGGGGTCAGTTCTGTAGGATAGTAGATTAACCTGCTACAATATCCAGAATGAAGTTGCGGGAGTGTCACTTTGGTTTCTCGTGGCAACTCGAGCTATTGTTCTGCGATGATTACTGGTTGGACTTCAAGGACACCATTGAAGCAGAGGCAGTCAGTGGAGATGTTAATAGCTCCACGGTGAATGTCGTTTAGTACTTGTTTAAAGTTTGTCGCGTCCGAAGCTTGGTCGGTAAAATGGTGTACCTCGTTGAGGTATCGCACCAATGCTCTCTTAATGTTCCAAGGAGGCGGTTACGCTCCGAGCAGGTGATTGCAGGGATGATTTTTTCTATAGGAGTGCATTGTGCTCCTTAACCGGGGACATATGGGCTTCACTGTGTAAATATTCGATAAAGAGATCAAGAGCCATTCTGTGATTGTCCGAAGAACGGTGGTCTGACATGTCTGGATTTCTCCCATCTACGTCCTGCTACATGTTATTGAGGTTGCACAGTTTATGACCGGTCGGTCGATTACCTTGTAAGTTGCCAGCAACATTTCTTTGTCCTTTTCCCAGGCTGGCTAGGGACTTAATGATCTTGTTACGGCTCTATACCGAGGTAATGATAGCGGTGGAATAAGGAGTGAAGGAGTACAGACTACTCGTATTAAACGTAACACCCAATAATTTTGAGTTGTTAACTGTCAGAATTTTAATAAAGAAGCGAGAGAGGTCGTGAAGATAGTCGTTCACTTTCAAACACATGCCATCGATTCCAATGCGCGACGTCAACATCGTGCAATCGTCAGCGTATGAGGTAATGGAAACCTCCTCTGGGGGCTGAGGGAGTTTCAAAATATAATAATTAAACAGTAATTGGGAAAGGACACCGGCTTGCGGAAGCCCCTCGTCTCATTCTTCTTAGTTTAGAATTTTGAACTCGAAATAGAACGGACGAATGACGACTGCTCAGATATCTGTTTAACCTTGGAGGGAGCGTAGAAAGCCCATGTCTTCTAGTAGGGCTGTGTGATTGGTTGTGGGTTGGTTTTTAATTAATACCACGAGTTATATGAGAGTTTTTTACGCTAAGTGCTGTGCATTTCACGGAGACCGTGTTAGTGTTCAGGTAGGCTCAGATGGCGTGTGAAAGTCGGGAGTACCAAGGCCTCAATCGTCTTCACTACTGGAGAAAGCAGAGTTATCACAGGATAAGACCCCTAGTTTGGCTGGTTTCCCAAGTTTCAATAGTGGGATCGCTCTTCCGATTTTCCACATATCGGATATGTGAAGAGTGGTCAGTGACAAGTTGAGAACCTTGGTGAGGTATTTTATTACCGTCTAGTCTAAGTGTTTTAACATCTACATGTTTATTCCGTCTAGGCCGACGAATTTGAACGATTTTGCTTTCTTGATGACACCCTGAACCTCCTCGTCGTTGAGTGCAAACGGTGGGTAGTTATTTGGCGTTTTGCGCAACCACCGAGTCCGAGGAGATACGACTGTCAAATTGAATTTGAACCTGGTCATCGTGCATCCTCGGATTGGACAGGGATTTGAGAGTAGTCCAAAGCCTTCTCTCACCGGCGGAGAGGTTACAAGACTTCGGGTGCTGTACCTATTTTGTGTACCGTACTGTACCGCTTATTTTAATTTTCCAGTTGTTGAATTTTCAAATTAAGATCCCTTATGCGGGGATCACATAGATCGACTTGGTGTAAGGTGTTACACTCGTTTGGAAAAACTGCCGCTTCGGCTGCGAAATCAGGGCGAATTTCCGCAATTCTACCAGCGGATATGAAACAGGCGGTAGCAACAGCAATCACCTTGCGGAGTCAAAGTTCGATAGCGATTACGTCCTTAGGAATAGGTAGTCCGGCGAAGCCGAACCAATTAGCTTTGTTAAAGTTAACGAAGGTACGGTTTTCCATAGAAATATAGTCGGTGGGTTTTTCGATTGAGATAATCGTGGGTAGATGATCTGATGCGAGAGTTAACATAGGTCAACGTCAGCTTATGCTATTTATCAGACCTTCACTAGCGAAGGTAATATTAGGCAAGCTGTTACAGGTGTCTATAATTGTGGTAGGGCTTTGTGGTTAATCGTGCAGAATATCGAATCATCTCTCTGTTCAGCCAGATCCATCCCCCTGCAATCATTTGACGGGCTAGAATGCTAATGATTGTATTAAAGTCACCAAGTACGAAACGATTCTCAGCACGAAGCAGCGCACCTATCCGGATCGCTGCTGACAGGATAGCCCGATCCTGTTATTCTATGGTAGTATCCCTGCGGTCGATGTAGCCATCGATACGACGATATTACATTTTGTTATGCAGAATAAAGGCTAGGCTGCCACCATTATTTTGTTCGCGATCTTTATGAATGATGTTGAAAACTACACACCTGAGAAGATCTGAGCGGCTGTTTAACTTGGTTTCTTGGACCGCAGCTAAGGATATGCCTTTCTCGAAGGAGCAGGAGTTGCTTTGTGGTTCTCGCAAGGGGATTGGAGTGGGAAGAATTTTGGGTGCTGATTGCACGACCCTTGCTGTTTTTGTAGCAGCAAAACATTCCCCAAATAGTTTGGACACTGTCGTGGTGACAATTTTTTCCGGATAAAATTCCGGGTCCGGCAAGAGGTTCAGTTGCTATAAGCCTTAAGACGGCTCCTTCTATTGCATGTATTACACCTAACTGAGGTGGAGTTTGGATGGAGCCTTTTGTCGCACACACAACCGAGAAATGTATCGGGGGAGTGTTGGACTCAATGCCAGCACATATTAGAAGGATATAGAGCAGCCCTGGTGCTCTGATGATGACAACGTTAATTTATTACTTACCGATCCAAATAGTGCTAGAACCGCGAAATAACAGTCCTTGGCCAGATAAAAAAAATTCGAGTTAATTCCGATACCGTAGAACCGTAGGGAAGCATTAACTCGATTTTACCCTTTTTCGGCCATAGTATTATCAGCAAAAGATGCTCTCTGAATTTCTCATGTGTGAATGTAAATTTTAATATTTCTGATGATTTTTTAATCGAGTTTCAGTAATTTTCAACATAATTTTTGTATAGGACGTGGGTGTGGTTATCATCCAATTTCCTCTATTTTTACACTCTCAAAGAAAGTGCCTAAGGGACTTGCCCTCAGGAAGATTGGTTGATATCGCTTTAGTAATTTGTGAGACATTAAACCTTTCAGGGGGCTTGTTCCTTCCTACTCCAATTTTATGTACTAAATTGTTGTTTTGTATCTTAATTTGTGGGATAGTCATACTATTTTACAGGTTTCCGTTTAGCGGTATTTTTTGGGCGTGGCAGTTGACCGATACCGCCCATCTGCAATACCAACCTGGGAGGGCTTTAGAATACCATCCCCAGAATTCTCCATGGGTATCGGCGGATAGAAGAGCTTCTCCAGATTACGAATATATAAAAATATTGCCGCCGCAAACTTACAGCTTTTAAGATATTTGCATTTTAAGTTGCAGTTTTAAGTTTAACAATTTTAAATGTGTAATTTTTCGAATTATAATAAATTTTACAATTATACCGGCACTTCACTAAATTGTATCTACATATTTATTTTTTATTAATTATTGCAAAAATAGCTTCAATTCAACATTTGAATTTTTATTCAATTTGATTTATCTAAACAATAAAAAAAAGGGTTTTATTTTGACATATGACGGACAGTCACCCGTTAAGTAAACAAAACTATTATACTCCGCTGCAACAGGACATACCCTCACGGTCAAAGGTTTATTTTTTTGTATATTCATTATGCATAAATATATCAATTATCAAAAATTCCAATTTTTTAGGCGATCATGCTGGGTGTGGCCTTTAAATAACGCAATGCCATCTATTTTTAATTGAATTTTCCAGTCATATTATAGCTCCCATAATTTGATTCGCATGGCACGAATGCAGAATTTTGGTTGTACTTTATTAAACTAGCAATGCCTATGCAAATTCTGATTAACCTACAGTAGAATTTCACAAACACAAACTTCTTATAATATATGGTTTTAACAAACTTGTTGGGAAAGTTTATTTATCTTCTGGTTTAGAAAATACGAATGTTAATTGGCATTTTCCACAGTAATGGCGATCTTCATGGGCTGCCATGAAAACACCAGCTCCACAGTTCTCACCCGGGCATTCACGTCGTAGACGGTGTATTTTTCCGTTTTCATCGACCTAAATTATCAAGATATGATTTAACTCGAATGATAGATATATTGCAACTAATTCAGTCATACCTTGTAATATTTCAAAACTGCTAGCTTAACCTTCTTTCTCTTGTGTTTAATTTTTTTAGGAGTCGAGTAGTTCTTCTTCTTACGTTTCTTTGCGCCACCTCTCAAACGAAGGACTAGGTGTAAAGTAGACTCCTTTTGAATATTATAGTCAGCCAATGTACGACCATCTTCCAACTGTTTTCCGGCAAAAATTAGACGCTGTTGATCAGGCGGAATTCCTTCCTTATCTTGGATTTTGGCCTTCACATGTTCAATAGTATCCGAAGGTTCAACCTCAAGAGTGATGGTCTTACCCGTAAGGGTCTTTACGAAAATTTGCATTGCTGAATAATCTTATAAACCTAATGAAAAAAAAAGGAAACGGTCTAAAGAAAAAATACGTAACATCTACAAGAAAAAAAATATACAATAAATTCAGCGAAATCATATTTTATATCCCTTGTTTATTAAATTGTTGACAGTATAGATATTTTAGGCTAGCAATGAAATTTAAATTTATACGAGTAGTACGGCATTAATAACACCATCGTTTTCCGGATTATTTGTTACTTGTGCATATTTTCCCCAAACAACTTTTCCAGTTTGAGTAACAAGGCCTAAATCTGAAATATTTACTTCGATGACGGTTCCTTTTGTAATTACTCCTAATGAAGTTAACATAGGTGAGCTGGGATTTTTCTTAACTCCAATAATAGGAAGATAAAATGTCGTCTTAAGTTCTGGATGTGTTATATGGGCTTTATTCATTCTTAAACCCATTGGTCTTATAAATCTTTCAAATTTAGGGGGTTTCCTTGTAAAATTCTCCCCCACAAATGTTACTTTTGTTACCATACGTTTCTAAGATTTTCTTTTCGTTTTACCAGTTTTCAGCTCCCTAAATATTTCAGTATCTGATTGGGCCCGTACCTTTGGAAGCGGTACGTCCCATTTACCGGCTTTTTCCTTTCTTTTTTGCTTTATCATATTGGACAGTATTTTGGCATTTGCCTGTCGGCCTCTGTCCAATAAATAATGAGGAAGAGCACATTCTTCAATCTTTTCAACCTCTTTTTTACATTTTTTTTCCTGGTGTGTTTTTATTTTCTTTGAAATTTGTATTTTCTCATTTCTGCGTTCTTTATTGAAAAGTTTCGCTTTAATACCACGCAACTTCTGTGCTTTCCGTGCCCTTTCCTTAGGGAGACGAGCTTCTTTCTTTCTCTTCCGATCTTCATAATCTAATCGCCTACCATAAAGTTTAAGGTGACGTTCCATATATTCATTTTGAGGCATGATGAATTACCTTAGAACCTAAAAAGTGAGAATAATCTGTAACATCCGATAAATAGGGGATGTATCTCTTTTCAGTTTACATCACGAATATTTCATATCTGGGATTGCTATAAAAAAAAAAAAAACAACTTACCAAGAACGGTGGTCTGACATGTCTGGATTTCTCCCATCTACGTCCTGCTACATGTTATTGAGGTTGCACAGTTTATGACCGGTCGGTCGATTACCTTGTAAGTTGCCAGCAACATTTCTTTGTCCTTTTCCCAGGCTGGCTAGGGACTTAATGATCTTGTTACGGCTCTATACCGAGGTAATGATAGCGGTGGAATAAGGAGTGAAGGAGTACAGATTACTCGTATTAAACGTAACACCCAATAATTTTGAGTTGTTAACTGTCAGAATTTTAATAAAGAAGCGAGAGAGGTCGTGAAGATAGTCGTTCACTTTCAAACACATGCCGTCGATTCCAATGCGCGACGTCAACATCGTGCAATCGTCAGCGTATGAGGTAATGGAAACCTCCTCTGGGGGCTGAGGGAGTTTCAAAATATAATAATTAAACAGTAATTGGGAAAGGACACCGGCCTGCGGAAGCCCCTCGTCTCATTCTTCTTAGTTTAGAATTTTGAACTCGAAATAGAACGGACGAATGACGACTGCTCAGATATCTGTTTAACCTTGGAGGGAGCGTAGAAAGCCCATGTCTTCTAGTAGGGCTGTGTGATTGGTTGTGGGTTGGTTTTTAATTAATACCACGCTTTAGAGTTTTTTACGCTAAGTGCTGTGCATTTCACGGAGACCGTGTTAGTGTTCAGGTAGGCTCAGATGGCGTGTGAAAGTCGGGAGTACCAAGGCCTCAATCGTCTTCACTACTGGAGAAAGCAGAGTTATCACAGGATAAGACCCCTAGTTTGGCTGGTTTCCCAAGTTTCAATAGTGGGATCGCTCTTCCGATTTTCCACATATCGGATATGTGAAGAGTGGTCAGTGACAAGTTGAGAACCTTGGTGAGGTATTTTATTACCGTCGAGTCTAAGTGTTTTAACATCTACATGTTTATTCCGTCTAGGCCGACGAATTTGAACGATTTTGCTTTCTTGATGACACCCTGAACCTCCTCGTCGTTGAGTGCAAACGGTGGGTAGTTATTTGGCGTTTTGCGCAACCACCGAGTCCGAGGAGATACGACTGTCAAATTGAATTTGAACCTGGTCATCGTGCATCCTCGGATTGGACAGGGATTTGAGAGTAGTCCAAAGCCTTCTCTCACCGGCGGAGAGGTTACAAGACTTCGGGTGCTGTACCTATTTTGTGTACCGTACTGTACCGCTTATTTTAATTTTCCAGTTGTTGAATTTTCAAATTAAGATCCCTTATGCGGGGATCACATAGATCGACTTGGTGTAAGGTGTTACACTCGTTTGGAAAAACTGCCGCTTCGGCTGCGAAATCAGGGCGAATTTCCGCAATTCTACCAGCGGATATGAAACAGGCGGTAGCAACAGCAATCACCTTGCGGAGTCAAAGTTCGATAGCGATTACGTCCTTAGGAATAGGTAGTCCGGCGAAGCCGAACCAATTAGCTTTGTTAAAGTTAACGAAGGTACGGTTTTCCATAGAAATATAGTCGGTGGGTTTTTCGATTGAGATAATCGTGGGTAGATGATCTGATGCGAGAGTTAACATAGGTCAACGTCAGCTTATGCTATTTATCAGACCTTCACTAGCGAAGGTAATATTAGGCAAGCTGTTACAGGTGTCTATAATTGTGGTAGGGCTTTGTGGTTAATCGTGCAGAATATCGAATCATCTCTCTGTTCAGCCAGATCCATCCCCCTGCAATCATTTGACGGGCTAGAATGCTAATGATTGTATTAAAGTCACCAAGTACGAAACGATTCTCAGCACGAAGCAGCGCACCTATCCGGATCGCTGCTGACAGGATAGCCCGATCCTGTTATTCTAT